>CAXKVX010001934.1:0-42665 GCA_964058865.1 Eleocharis quinqueflora | reverse complement strand
AAACGATCAAAACGATCGGAACACATCAAAACGATTGAACTCTTTTCCTTCGCTCTTCAACCATCTCCTCTCTCATCACACTAAAGCAAAACAGAAACGGTGATGAACGATTCTAACCATACACATGAATCAAATTCTTCAACTCCTCTTTCGAGCAATTATTCATCTCCTCTCTCATCACCTTCTCTCAACATAGCCCTTTTTTCTCTGAAATCAAAATAATTCTAACAATACACAGTCATAAACGAAATTACGAAACAAACAATCACGAAATAATATGTTTTCGTTAATTGTTTCTTTATTAAAATAAAAGAAATTAATTATTTTATCATAATCATTTTATTCACACGAAACGAAACAAAAAAATGATTAAACGAGCTGTCATTGACAGTCCTAACTCTACAAGCGTGAATAGGTTACAGTGGGAAAATATCCACTTTTACCCCCAAAAATCAAATTTGGTATGAGAGCAGGATTTAGAGACGAGAACGATGGGCGGCGCGATCCACTAGAGATACAAGAGAAACTCACATGCATGCCTGGTTCCAGCTAGAGTATTAAAATAACCAGGACGGGTCTACCTGCCCGTGGATTCTTCCGTGCCCGACTTGTGTCCGTGTCCAGATCCTATCCGACCCATGGATTCCGGATCCACGGATCTAGCACGGGTCCGATTGGCCCAAAATCCCCCAAACCCGTGATTACCCGTGCCCGACCCGCCCCAAGACCCATCCGTGCCCGACCCGTGGACCCGTGGAACCATGCAGAAATTCAAATAAATTCAAAAAAATATATATATAAAATAATATGCAGTTTTAAATTCAAAAATTCAAAAAAATTCGAAAAAATCTGAACCCGACCCGCCCGGATTTATCACAGATCGGGTTGAAGATTTTGGGTTCGGACCCGTGGAGACCCGCCTCATTGGACCCGTCGTACCCGTGGATCCATGGATCCGGACGGGTCGGATCCACGGGTATCCGACCCACCTCGTCTTTAATTCATTAGTTCCAGCGCGGGTCATCCATATCCTGCATGGCCGCTTCCTCGGCGATCCTAATGATTTCATTCCTGGCGATTCAACTCTTGGCGAGTCCTGCGAGCACTTGTCGTCGCAAGGTTCTAGTTGAGCCAGAAACAGCCTCAATAGTGGATCGGAAGGAAAAAAAAAAGAATAATGGGGAGTAAAACAGAAGGCTACTTCTTCTAGTGGTGGAGTAACTACTCATTTCTCCACTTCGATGCTCTGATCAAAATTAAACTTGCTGGTGCGTCAAACTATTTGATATGAGCGAGACAACCTCTCATGAATCTGAAAGCTCGTGGTCTGTGTATGTTACTGGAGATTCCAAGAAACCCACCATTGACAAGGCCTCCAAGTGGGATTCAAAGAATAATGTAGTAACTGTAAAATTGTATTGCTCATCAATGTCATGGATGATACACTTCTGCCACAGTTTATCATGTATGAGACTGCTAATGCTTAAGGCATTTGGGATAAGGCTGTACATGTTCATGTACTCTGATAAGGAAAACAAGGCAGAGGCCTTTGAGAATAGCTTGGAATCTGAAACAAGGAAAGTTAAGTGTGTCTGATTATTACAATGAGCTTTAAAATGTATGACAACAGATCGATTTTGTGATTCCATGCATAACCAAGTGCTTTGAGTGCTCTGGAATTTTCTCAAAAAGAGAGAATCAGATTCGAGCTTACAAGTTTCTGGATAGGCTAAATCCAGAATTTGATCATATTCGCCAAAAACTCGCTCAAAAGAGCCTAGTTGTAACTCCTACGGAAGCATTCATGGTTGTGGTACATGAGGAGAGCAGGCAGAAAATAATGACACCAGCATCAGTCAAAGAAGGAACAATAGTAGCTGTGGTGCCCCAAAGGATACACAATTGTCACCGGTTGAGCGCATATGTGATTACGAAAGGAGAGGAGATTTGCCGGGCAGAGAACCATCCATAGATGCTTTGTGAGGTTTTCTTTAATGTTTACCATCCATAGATGAAGTACTTTGATCAGAATCACTAATAAATTAAGTACTCAGACATTAAGCACGAGTGTCACTCTATTCTCCTTTGTTGTGTTTTAGAGAATGGTTACAACACCTGAATCAAGTACACGGAAAATAAACTCTTCTCGTAGTAAGAAATGATGCCTTGTAGAGTTTTTTTGAAAGGTTATCAATCATAAATGCAGTACTTTGATCTTAAACACTTCTCATAGTAGAATATGAAGCATTGGTGTTTATATTAATGGTTATCACCCATAAATGACGTACTAAAATAAGTAACATTTCTCGTAGTAGGATAAGATGATTTGTGATGTTTTCTTTAATGGTTACCACGCATAAATGAAGTACTCCTATCACAAACACTTATAAATTAAGTACTTGGATATGAAGCACTTAGAGTGGTACTCTATCCTTCTACGTTGTGTTTTAATGGATGGTTACAACACTTAAATGAAGTTCTCGGAGAAGAAACATTTTTCATAGTAGGATATTATGCTTTGTGGTATTTTCTTTAATGGTACCACTCTTATCGCAGTAAGATATAATGCTTTGTGGAGTTTTCTTTAAAGGTACCACTCATAAATGAAGTACTCTGATCAGAAACACTTCTCATAATAAAATATGATGCTTCGTGGTGTTTTCCATAATTGTTACCACCCACAAATAAAGTACGCGGATAAGAAACAATTCTCGCAGTAGGATAAGACACTTTGTGATATTTTCATTACTTGATACCACCCATAAATGACGTACTCTGATCTGAATCACTCATAAATTAATTACTCGGGTATGAAGCACTTAGAGTGTTACACTATGCTTCATCGTTGTGTTTTAGTGAAGGGTTACAACACTTAAATGAAATACTCAGAGAAGAAACTCTTCTTGTAGTACGATATGATGCTTTGTGGAGTTTTTTTTAATGTTTACCACCCATAAATGAAGATCTCAGATAAGAAACACTTCTCGTAGTAGGATAAGATGCTTTGTATTGTTTTCTTGAAAGTTTATCACTCATAAATGATATACTCGAACATGAAGCATATAGAGTGGTATTCTATGCTTCTTCGTGGTGTTTTAGTGAATGGTTACCACCTTTAAATGAAGTACTCGAAGAAGAAAGTCAGAAACACTTCTCGTAGTAGGCTATGAGCCTTTGTAGAATTTTCTTGAAATGTTACCACCTATAAATGAAGTAATTAGATTTAAAATACTTCTCGTAGGAGGATAAGATGCTTTGTGGTGTTTTCTTTAATGATTGCCACCCATAAATGAAGTACTCTAATCAGAATCACTCTTAAATTAGGTACTCAGACACAAAATACTTGTGGTAATCTATGCTTCTTCGTGGTGTTATATTGATTGTTAACAACACTTAAATGATGTATTCGGAGAAGAAACTCTTTTCGTACTAAGATATGATGCTTTGTGAATTTTCTTGAAAGATTACCACTCATAAACGAAGTACTCTAATCTGCAGCACTTCTCATAGTAGGAAATGATGCTTTGGTGTTTTTATTAATGGTTAGCATCCATAAGTGAAGTACTAAGATAAGAAACACTTCTCGTAGTATGATAAGATGCTTTGTGATGTTTTCTTTAATGGTTGCCACCCATAAATGAAATACACCAATCAGAATCACTCATAAATTGAGTTTTCGGACATGAAGCACTTAGAGTGCTACTCTATGCTTCTACGTTGTGTTTTAATGGATGGTTACAACACTTAAATGAAGTACTCGAAGAAAAACATTTCTCATAGTAGGATATTATGCTTTGTTGTGTTTTCTTTAATGGTACCACTCTTATCGCAGTAAGATATGATGCTTCGTGGGGTTTTCCAAAATGGTTACCACCCACAAATGAAGTACTCAGATAAGAAACACTACTCGCAGTAGGATAAGATGCTTTGTGATGTTTTCTTTAATGGTTACCACCCATAAATGAAGTACTCCTATAAGAATCACTCATAAATTAAGTACTCGTACATGAAGCACTTAGAGTGACACTCTAAACTTCTACGTTGTGTTTTAATGGATTGTTACAATAATTAAATGAAGTACTCGAAGAAGTAACACCTCTCATAGTAGGATATTATGCTTTGTGGTGTTTTCTTTAATAGTACCACTCTTATCACGATAAGATATGATCCTTTGTGGATTTTTCTTAAAAGATACCACTCATAAATGAAGTACCCAGTTCAGAAACACTTCTCATAATATGATATGATGCTTTTGGGCATTTTCCATAATGGTTACCACCCACAAATAAAATACTCAGATAAGAAATACTTCTCGCACTAGTATAAGATGTTTTGTGATGTTTTCTTTACTGATACCATCCATAAATGACGTACTCTGATCAGAATCACTCATAAATTAAGTACTCGGACAAGAAGCACTTGTAGTGTTGCACTATGCTTCTTAGTTGTGTTTTTGTGAATGGTTACAACACTTAAATGAAGTACTCGGGGAAGAAACTCTTCTCGTAGTAAGATATTATGCTTTGTAGAGTTTTCTTGAATGTTTACCACCCAGAAATGAAGTACTCAAATAAGAAACACTTATGATAGTAGGATAAGATGCTTTGTAGTGTTTTCGTGAAAGTTTATCACTCATAAATGATATTCTCGGACATGAAGCATATAGACTAGCATTATATGCTTCTTTGTGGTGTTTTAGTGAATGGATACCACCATTAAATGAAGTATTCGAATAAGAAAGTCTGAAACACTTCTCGTAGGAGGCTATAAATATTTGTGGAGTTTTCTTGAAATGTTATCACCCATTAATGAAGTAATCTGATCTGAAATACTTCTCGTAGTAGGATAAGACGTTTTGTGGTGTTTTCTAATGATTGCCACCCATAAATGAAGTACTATTTTCAGAATCACTCCTAAATTAGGTACTCGGACACAAAATACTTGTGGAAATCTATGCTTCTTCATGGTGTTTTGTTGATTGTTTACAACACTTAAATGATGTATTCGGAGAAGAAAATTTTCTCACACTAAGATATGATGCTTTGTGAAGTTTTCTTGAAAGTTTACCACTCATAAACGAATTACTCTAATCAGAAACACTTCTCAATTTAGGATATGATGCTTTGGTATTTTTACTAATGGTTACCAGCCATAAATTAATTACTAAGATAAGAAACACTTCTCGTAGTATAATAAGATACTTTGTGATGTTTTCTTTAATGGTTGTCACCCAAAAATGAAGTACTCCGATCAGAATCACTCACAAATTAAGTATTCGGACATGAAGCACTTAGAGAGTTACTCTATGCTTCTACGTTGTGTTTTAATGGATGGTTACAACACTTAAATGAAGTACTCGAAGAAGAACCCCTTTTGATAGTAGGATATTATGCTTTGTGGTGTTTTCTTTTATTGTACCACTCTTATCACAATAAGTTATGATCCTTTGTGGAGTTTTCTTGAAGGGCACCACTCATAAATGAAGTACTCTGATCATAAACGCTTCTCATAATATGATATGATGCTTTGGGGTATTTTCCATAATGGTTACCACCCACAAATAAAGTACTCAGATAAGAAATATTTTTCGCAGTATGATAAGATGCTTTGTGTTGTTTTCTTTACTTGATACCATCCATAAATGACGTACTCTGATCAGAATCACTCATAAATGAAGTACTCGGAGAAGAAACTCTTCTCGTAGTTAGATATGATGTTTTGTAGAGTTTTCTTGAATGTTTACCACCCATAAATGAAGTACTCAAAGAAGAAACACTTCTGGTAGTAGGATAAGATGTTTTGTAGTGTTTTTTTAAAGTTTATCACTCATAAATGATGTACTCGGACATGAAGCATATAGACTGGTATTTTATGCTTCTTTGTGTTGTTTTAGTGAATGGTTACCACCATTAAATGAAGTATTCGAAGAAGAAAGTCAGAAACACTTCTCGTAGTAGGCTATGAGTCTTTGTGGAGTTTTCTTGAAATGTTACCGCCCATAAATGAAATAATCTGATCTGAAATACTTCTCGTAGTAGGATAAGATGCTTTGTGATATTTTCTTTAATGATTGCCACCCATAAATGAAGTAATATATTCATAATTACTCCTAAATTAGGTACTCGGACACGAAATACTTGTGGTAATCTATGCTTCTTCGTGGTGTTTTGTTGATTGTTTACAACACTTAAATGATTATTCGGAGAAGAAACTCTTCTCATACTAAGATATGATGCTTTGTGAAGTACAACACTTAAATAATCTAATCTATGCTTCTTGAAATGATTATTTGTAGAGTTTTCTTGATTGTTTACCTCCCATAAATGAAGTACTCAGATAAGAAACACTTCTTGTAGTAGGATAATATGCTTTGTAGTGTTTTCTTGAAAGTTTATCACTCATAAATGATGTATTCGGACATGAAGCATATAGACTTGTATTCTATGCCTCTTTGTAGTTTTTTAATGAATGGTTACCACCATTGAATGAAGTATTCGAAGAAGAAAGTCAGAAACACTTCTCGTAGTAGGCTATGAGTCTTTGTGGAGTTTTCTTAAAATGTTACCACCCATAAATGAATTAATCTGTTTTGAAATACTTCTCTAGTAGAATAAGATGATTTGTGGTGTTTCTTTAATGATTTCCACCCATAAATGAAGTACTATATTCAGAATCCCTCCTAAATTAGGTACTCGAACACGAAATACTTGTGATAAACTCTTCTCGTTGTAAGATATGATGTTTTGTTGAGTTTTGTTGAATGTTTACAACCCATAAATGAAGTACTCAAATAAGAAACACTTCTCGCAGTAGGAAAAGATGCTTTCTGATGTTTTATTTAATAGTTACCACCCATAAATGAAGTACTCTGATCGAAATCACTGATAAATTAAGTACTCGAACGTGAAGCACTTAGAGTGGCACTCTAATATTCTACGTTGTGTTTTACAGGATTGTTACAACACTTAAATTAGGTACTCGAAGAAGAAACACTTCTCATTGTAGGATATTATGCTTTGTGGTGTTTTCTTTAAGAGTACCACTCTTGTGGTAATCTATGCTTCTTCGTGGTATTTTGTTGATTTTTTACAACACTTAAATGATGTATTCGCAGAAGAAACTCTTCTCGTACTAAGTTATGATGCTTTGTGAAGTTTTTTTGATAGATTACCACTCATAAACGAAGTACTCTGATCAGAAACCCTTCTCATTGTTGTTTTTATTAATGGTTACCACCCATAAATGAAGTACTAAGATAAGAAACACTTCTCGTAGTATGATAAAATGCTTTGTTATGTTTTCTTTAGTGGTTGCCACCCAAAAATGAAGCACACCGACCAGAATCACTCACAAAATAAGTATTCGGACCTGAAGCAATTAGAGTGTTACTCTATGCTTCTACGTTGTGTTTTAATGGATGATTACAACACTTAAATGAAGTACTCGGAGAAGAAACATTTACATAGTAGGACATTATGCTTTGTAGTGTTTTCTTTAATGGTACCACTCTTATCGCAGAAAGATATGATGCTTTGTAGTGTTTTCCATAATGGTTACCACCCACAAATGAAGTACTCTGATCAGAAACACTTCTCGTAGTAGGATACGATGCTTTGTAATGTTTTCTTTAATGGTTATCACCCATAAATAAAGTACTCCGATCAGAATCACTCATAAATTAAGTACTCTGACATGAAGCACTTAGAGTGGTATTCTATGCTTCTACGTTGTGTTTTAATGGATGGTTACAACACTTAAATGAAGTACTCAGAGAAGAAACACTTCTCATAGTAGGATATTATGCTTTGTGTTGTTTCTATAATGGTGACACTCATAAATAAAGTACTCTGATCAGAAACACTTCTCATAATAGGATATGATGCTTTGTGGTGTTTCTATAAAGGTAGCACTCACAAATGAAGTACTCCGAAAAGAAACACTTCTCGCAGTAGAATAAGATGCTTTGTGATGTTTTCTTTACTTGATACCTCCCATAAATGACATACTGTGATCAGAATCACTCATAAATTAAGTACTTGGGCATGAAGCACTTATAGTGTTACTATGCTTCTTCATTGTGTTTTAGTGGATGATTACAGCACTTAAATGAAGTACTCGCAGAAGAAACTCTTCTAGTAGTAAGATATGATGATTTGTGTAGTTTTCATTAATTTTTACCACCCATAAATGAATTACTCAGATAAGAAATACTTATCGTTGTAGGATAACATGCTTTGTGGTGTTTTATTGAATAGTGTCATATTCTATGCTTCTTCGTGGTGTTTTAGTGAATGGTGCCACCATTAAATGAAGTACTCGAAGAAGAAAGTCACAAACACTTCTCGTAGTATGCTATGAGCCTTTGTGGAGTTTTCTTGAAATGTTACCACCCATAAATGAAGTAATCCGATCAAAAATACTTCTCGTAGTAGGATAAGATGTTTTGTGGTGTTTTATTTAATGATTGCCACCCATAAAACAATCACTCCTAAATTAGGTACTCGGACACGAAATCTTAGTGGTAATCTATGCTTTTTCGTGGTGTTTTATTGATTGTTTACAACACTTAAATGATGTATTCGGAGAAGAAACACTTCTCGTACTAAGATATGATGCTTTGTGGAGTTTTCTTGAAATGTTACCACTCATAAATGAAGTACTCTGATCAGAAACAGTTCTCATAGTAGGATATGATGCTTGGGTGTTTTTATTATTGGTTACCGCCCATAAATGAAGTACTATGAGAACAAACACTTCTCGTAGTAGGATAATATTCTTTGTGAGGTTTTCTTTAATGGTAACCACCCATAGACGAAGTATTCCGATCATAATCACTCATAAATTAAGTACTCAGACATGAAGCACTTAGAGTGTTACCCTATGCTTCTTCCTTGTGTTTTAGTGAATGATTACAACACCTAAATCGAGTACTCAGAGATACCACTCTTATCGTAGTAAGATATGATCCTTTGTAGAGTTTTCTTGAAAGGTACCACTCATAAATGAAGTACTATGAGAACAAACACTTCCCACAATAGGATATGATGCTTAGTGTTTTCCATAATGGTTACCATTCACAAATTAAGTACTCAGGTAAGAAACACTTCTCGCAGTAGGATAAGATGTTTTGTGATGTTTTCTTTACTTGATGCCTCCCATAAATGACGTACTCTGATCAGAATCACTCATAAATTAAGTACTTGGACATAAAGCACTCATAGTGTTACACTATGCTTATTCGTTGTGTTTTAGTGGATGGTTACAACACTTAAATGAAGTACCCGCGGAAGAAACTCTTCTCGTAGTAAGATATGATGCTTTGTGGAGTTTTCTTGAATTTTTACCACCCATAAATGAAGTACTCAGTTAAGAAACACTTCTCGTAGTAGGATAAGATGCTTTGTAGTGTTTTCTTGAAAGTTTATCACTAATAAATGATGTACCCGGACATGAAGCATATAGATTGATATTTTATGCTTCTTCGTGGTGTTTTAGTGAATGGTGCCACCATTAAATGAAGTACTCGAAGAAGAAAGTCACAAACACTTCCCGTAGTATGCTATAAGCCTTTGTGGAGTTTTCTTGAAATGTTACCACCCATAAATGAAGTAATACGATCTGAAATACTTCTCGTAGTAGGATAAGATGCTTTGTGGTGTTTTGTTTAATGATTGCCACCCATAAAAGAATTATTCTAATCAGAATCACTCCTAAATTAGGTACTCGGACACGAAATCTTAGTGGTAATCTATGCTTCTTCGTGGTGTTTTATTGATTGTTTACAACACTTAAATGATGTATTCGGAGAAGAAACTCTTCTCGTACTAAGATATGATGCTTTGTGGAGTTTTCTTGAAAGGTTTCCACTCATAAATGAAGTACTCTGATCAGAAACACTTCTCATCGTAGGATATGATGCTTTGGTGTTTTTATTATTGGTTACCGCCCATAGATGAAGTACTAAGAGAAACAACACTTCTCGTAGTAGGATACGATGTTTTGTGATGTTCTTTAATGGTTACCACCCATAAATGATGTATTCCTATCAGAATCACTCATAAATTAAGTACCCAAACATGAAGTACTTAGAGTGTCACCCTATGCTTGTTCATTGTCTTTTAGTGAATTATTACAACACCTAAATCAAGTACTCGGAGAAGAAACTCTTCTCATAGTAAGATATGATATTTTGTGGTGTTTTTCATATTGGTTACCACCCACAAATGAAGTACTCAGATAAGAAACACTTCTCGCAGTAGGCTAAGATGCTTTGTGATGTTTTCTTTACTTGGTTACCACCCATAAATAACGTACTAAGATAAGAAACACTTCTCGTAGTAGGATAAGATGCTTTGTGATGTTTTCTTTAATGGTTACCACCCATAGATGAAGTACTCCGATAATAATCACTCATAAATTAAGTACTCAGACATGAAGCACTTAGAGTGTCATCCTATGCTTCTTCGTTGTGTTTTGTGAATGGTTACAACACCTAAATCAAGTACTCAGAGAAGAAACTCTTCTCGTAGTAAGATATGATGTTTTGTGGAGTTTTCTTGAAAGGTTACCACTCATAAATGAAGTACTCTAATCAGAAACACTTCGAATAGTAGCATATGAAGCATTGGTGTTTTCATTAATGGTTATGATCCATAAATGACGTACTAAGATAAGAAACACTTCTCGTAGTAGGATAAGATGCTTTGTGATGTTTTCTTTAATGGGTACCACCCATAAATGAAGTACTCCGATCAGAATCACTCATAAATTAAGTACTCGAACATGAAGCACTTAGAGTGGTACTCCATGCTTCTATGTTGTGTTTTAATGGATGGTTACAACACTTAAATGAAGTACTCGGAGAACAAACACTTCTCATAGTAGGATATTATGCTTTGTGGTGTTTTTTTAATGGTACCACTCTTATCATAGTAAGATATGATCCTTTGTAGAGTTTTCTTGAAAAGTACCACTCATAAATGAAGTACTTTGATCAGAAACACTTCTCATAATAGGATATGATGCTTTGTGGTGTTTTCCATAATGGTTACCATTCACAAATTAAGTACTCAGATAAGAAACACTTCCCGCAGTAGGATAAGATGTTTTGTGATGTTTTCTTTACTTGATGCCTCCCATAAATGACGTACTCTGATCAGAATCACTCATAAATTAAGTACTTGGACATGAAGCACTCATAGTGTTACACTATGTTTCTTCGTTGTGTTTTAGTGGATGGTTACAACACTTAAATGCAGTACTCGCAGAATAAACTCTTCTCGTAGTAAGATATGATGCTTTGTGGAGTTTTCTTGAATTTTTACCACCCATAAATGAAGTACTGAGATAAGAAATACTTTTCGTAGTAGGATAAGATGCTTTGTAGTGTTTTCTTGAAAGTTTATCACTCATAAATGATGTACTCGGACATGAAGTATATAGAGTGGTATTCTATGCTTCTTCGTGGTGTTTTAGTGAATGGTACCACCATTAAATGAAGTACTCGAAGAAGAAAGTCAGAAACACTTCTCTTAGTATGCTATGAGCCTTTGTGGAGTTTTCTTGAAATGTTACCATCCATAAATGAAGTAATCCGATCTGAAATATTTCTCGTAGTAGGATAATATGCTTTGTGCTGTTTTCTTTAATGATTTCCACCCATAAATGAATTACTCTAATCAGAATCACTTCTAAATTAGGTACTCGGACACGAATTTCTAGTGGCAATATATGCTTCTTCGTGTTGTTTTATTGATTGTTTACAACACTTAAATGATGTATTCGGAGAAGAAACTCTTCTCGTACTAAGATATGATGCTTTGTGGAGTTTTCTTGAAAGGTTACCGCCCATAAATGAAGTACTAAGAGAAGAAACACTTCTCGGAGTAGGATAAGATGCTTTGTGATGTTTTCTTTAATGGTTACCACCCGAAAGGGAAAAACCACGGGAGCGACCGGTGCAAATTTCACTATATGAAGATTGTCTTACAATGCAAGGAGATGTCAAGCTATCAAGCTTCCTCTTACTCACACACACTAGAAGGTCATGAAATGACAAGAGAAAACAACAAATACAAGATGATTAAATCACACTCTAAAACTTAGAGCATACACCTCTTTCAATAGTCTCTTTCTCGTTTGGTTTTCTCCTTCTCTGTGTCTGATGACACATGCACTCTCCTCTCACTCTATGTGAAATAATTCCCTTTTCTTTCTTTTCATTTGCTGCTGCTCCAAAACCGCACAACCCAAAAGAAATAGAAAGGCAAATGGGCCTTGGCCCAAATGTGAATTTGGCTTCAAATACAACAACCTCCCACTTGAAGACAAATCTCCCACTTGATATCACAAGTATGCACCGCGCTCCAGCATCTGAGTTACTCATCCAACCCGGATCGCCTCCTTCAAAATATTACCTTGTCCGGAGGCACCACTTTTGTGAACATATCGGCAACATTCTCCTTCATGTGAACCTTCTTCACAATCAATGTCCATGCTCTAGCACATCACGAACCAAGTGGCATCGCACATCTATGTGCTTTGTTCTTGAGTAATACGCCGCATTCTTCGCAAGATGTATGGCACCTTGATTATCACAATGCACCACATATTCACTTTGCTTCAATTCAAATTGTTCAAGCAAACCTTTCAACCAAAGCATTTCTTTGAACGCTTTGGTCAATGCAACGTACTCCGATTCGGTGGATGACAATGCAACAATGTCTTGTAGTCGAGACATCCAACTAATGGCTCCACCACCAAGAATAAAAACATAACCCGTTGTGGACATTCTTGTCTCACCACAACCCGCATGATCGGCATCAACATACCCTTGAATTGCCAAATTAGATCCTCCAAAACATAATTGCAAGCTACGTGTACCTTTCAAGTATCGAAGTATCCACTTCACCGCTTGCGAATGCTCTCATCCCAGGTTAGACATATACCGAAAGACAACTCCCACCGCTTATGCAATGTCCGACCTTGTGCATACCATAGCATACATCAAACTACCAACGGCCGATAAGTATGGAACATTTTTCATCTTCGATCTCTCTTCATCATTCTTTGGAGAATCCCTTTTAGACAATTTAAAATGTCCAGCTAAAGGTGTAGTGACCAGTTTGCAATCACTCATTTCAAACCTTTCAAGGACCTTGCCAACATACTCTGTTTGACTTAACCAAAGCTTTCTTCTCTCCCTATCTCGATGAATCCGCATACCCAATATTTTTCTAGTTTCTCCAAGATCTTTAGTAGCAAACCTCTTAGACATGTCAAGCTTAAGAGACTCAATCTCCTCATGATCATTGCTTGCTATCAACATATCATCCACATAAAACAATAACAAAGTAAAAGTGTTACCTACATTGCCTTTCATGTAGACACAATGATCAAAATCACTTCTCTTGTAGTTCTCATCTTGCATGAAAACATCAAACTTCTTATACCATTGCCGAGAGGCTTGTTTCAAACCATACAATCCCTTCTTCAATCTACACACTAGATTAGAATTTAATTCATCAACAAAACCTTCCGGTTGTGATGTAAATTTCCTCATCCAAGTCACCATGCAAGAAAGCCGTCTTAATATCAAGTTGTACAAGCTCCAAGTCTAAATTAGCCACCAAAGATAAAACAACTCTTATTGAGCTATGCTTCACAACGGGAGAGAAAATCTCATTAAAATCAACACCATATCTTTGTCCATAGCCCTTCACTACTAACCTCGTCTTATGTCGTTTTGAACCATCGGCCTCATTTTTCAACACAAACACCCATATATTCTTCAATGCTTTCTTTCCTTTGGAAGTTCTACCAAATCTCAAGTCTCATTTAGATGCAAATAGCTCATTTCATCATCCATTGCTTCTAGCCACTTGGCCTTTTCAAAACAATCAATAGCTTCTTGAAATGACTCGGGCTCACCCGCATCCGTGAGCAAAGAATAAAATAGAGAAGGTGAGTACCTTTGTGTAGGCCTTGAAGTCTGAGTTGATCTCCTCAACTCTTGTATCGGGGTATTCGTACGCTCATCTTCGCTAATGCCTTCATCATCATGCGTCTCATTCGACTCACTCTCATCCTCATGATCATCATCATTTTCTTGAGAATGGACCATCAACTTAGGTGCAACACTAGCATCAACATGCTCCTCCCCATGTTTATCTCCACTTTGCTCTTTCTCATGATTTTCCATAAAAATCACATCTTCACGAAACACAACATCTCGACTTCTAATTGTCTTCCTTTCAATAGGATCCCAAACCCTATAACCCAAATCATCACCACCAAAACCAACAAATGCATACCTACGTGACTTGACATCAAGCTTACTTCTTTTGACATTTGAAATTTTCACATAAGCTTCACACCCAAAAATTCGTAAATGGTCATAAGTGATCTTCTTACCACTCCATAGGATTTTTGGTATGCCACCGTCCAATACCACACTAGGTGATCGGTAGATTATGTAAACCACGGTGTTGGCCGCTTTGGCCCAAAATGATTTTGGAAGACCCAAGTGAGACAACATACTCCTAATCCGCTCCACAATGGCCCGGTTCATCTTTTCAATGACTCTATCTTCACTCTCCGAATGCCATTTATTGCACAAAAATCATCAAATTCATTAGAGCAAAATTCACCACCATTATCCGTTTGTAAATATTTAATGGCTTTTTCAATCTCTTTTCAACACGAGATTTAAATTTCTTAAAAGTTTCAAAGACTTGATCTTTTGAGACTAAGGGATAAATCCAACACTTTCTAGAAAAGTAACAAAGTAATAAGCACCACCAAGGGATTTGACATTAAATGGGCCACACACATCGGAATAAACCAATTCCAATTGTTTCACCTTTCTATGAGACTCATTTCTCTTAAAATTCACTCTCTTTTGTTTTCCCATTACACAACGAACACAAAAAATCAAGAGATGAACTATCAAAGGAGCAAATAAAATTTTCACTTTGTAACACTTTCATACCTCTTTCACTTAGATGACAAAGCCGGTTGTGCCACGTTAGCATGTCTCCACGCTCACTTGCCATAGCAACAACACCCTTGTGAGGCACTCCATGAAGAGTGTACAAACTCCCATCTTTTTGTCATTTCATTAATGTCATACAACCCTTTGATACTTTCCATAATCCCTCACCAAAAGTCACAACAAATCCTCCATCATCAAGTTGACCTACCGAGATTAAATTCCTCGTGATTTCGAGTACATACCTCACATAACTCAATTTACATCGCCTTCTGTTAGCTTGTTCAAGCTCAACATCACCAACTCTAATAATCTTGCATGGCCGACTATCACCAAGATAGACATTTCCACCATTTACTTCCTTATAGTTAACAAAATAAGAACGATCCGAGCATATGTGGAAAGAGGCACCCGAATCCAACAGCCAAACATCGACGTTTGAATTCTTGTTACAAGTCACACTTAGCGTCACCGAATCTCCAATTTCATCGAAAACTATACTTCCTTCACCATCATGCTTCTTATCCTTTTGCTTATCTTTCAAGAGCGAACAATTTTTCTTCATGTGTCCTTCATTCTTTCAATGCCAACAAGAAAATTTTGGACCTCTATATTTTGATCTTCCATTGCTATGAGATGTACTACCCTTCTTATGTGAGGAATCATATCTAGTAATCGACCTTCCTCTTTCACCAACCGTCAATGCTTCACTAGACCCGGTTTCCAATTGAGTTGTAGCCTTTCTAGTTTCCTCATTCAACAATGAAGCAACAACATCACTTAACTTGAAGCTATTGCCCATTGTGTTGGCAACGGTAGTCACAAGAGTATCCCAACTAGTAGGTAAAGATCTCAAAAGTAGTAAGCATAAAACCTCTTCATCAAGATTTACCTTCAAGGATTTCAATTGAGCCGCAATCGAGTTGAACTCGCTCACATGCGTTCTCATTGACATGCCATCCTTCATCTTCAAGAGAAATAACTTTTTCACAGCATGCATCTTGTTTACACCCGAAGGTTGCTCATATGATTGCTCCAACGTAGTCCAAAGTTCATGAGCGGTCTTGCATTGATAGACATCAAACAAGATTGATGGTGAGATACACAACCTTATAGCCACCAAGCACTTCCGATCAAGAATATCCCATTCATGATCCTCCATATTCATAGGTTGCGGTGTCTTGCCAATCAAAGACAAGTCTAGCTCCCTTACCACCAAGTAGTCCTCCATCAATATTTTCCAAATTGGCCAATTGCTATCATTCAACTTCTCAAATTTCATAGCTTTCTTCATTCTACCACCACACATGTAAACCACCGACTACAAAGCTCAAGATAGACCAATCTAAGCACCAAACTCCTATCCTCTACACCAACGTGCTCTGATACCAATTGTTGGCGAGTGAGGGCAGCGGAAGCAACGAGTTTTTTCGTCGAACAAATGTTGGCCATAAAACTTGAAAACCCGAAGGGCTAGAATTTGAAAACTAATTTGAGAACCAAATCACAATCAAGCAGAGAAATATATGTGGAAACCCGAAAGGGAAAAATCACGGAAGCGACCGGTGCAAATTTCACTATATGAAAATTGTCTTACAATACAAAGCAATGTCAAGCTATCAAGCTTCCTCTTACTCACACACATACTAGGTCAATAGATGACAAGAGAAAATAAGACATACAAGATGATGAAATCACACTAAAACTTAGAGCATACATCTCTTTCAATACTCTCTTTCTCTTTTGGTTTTCTCCTTCTCTTCGTCTGACGCCACACATGCACTCTCCTCTCACTCTATCTGAAATTATTCCCTTTTCTTTATTTTCATTTGTTGTTGCTCCAAAACTGCACAACCCAAAAGAAATAAAAAGGAAAATGGCCTTGGGTCCAAACGTGAATTTGGCTTCAAATACAACATACCCTAAAAAATTTCCTCCTTTTGGACCAACCATATACACCACATAACATTTAATAGGTACTGATGCCTCTAATTGGGAGAATCTGAATCCTCTGCATCCCTTTTTTTTGCGTTCTCTGCACCCGTTTCCTCTCATCCGTCCGATCAGATCCAACGGTTTGTGTTTAGATCGCTCCAGAAATTAAAAAAATAAAAGGAAAATCTTTGCCCGTGATTCCACTCACTGCTGGGCATTTTCTAAAGGGATTCTCGCCGCTCTTTCTTCCTCCGCTTCTTCTTCTCCTTCTTCCTCTTCATCCTCTTCGTCATTTGCTCGCATGATCCCTCCCATTCCCAACCCTAGGCACGAACGAGTTCCCTCAGGTATTCTTGGCTAATTGAAACTATATATGTATAGAAGGACTATTCTACTTAAATTAAACCTTGTTTATCTCTTTTGTTGATTTCACTGTAAATGAGGTACAATTTCTAGCTGAAGCAGCACAAAGGCGAAAATTTCAAGTCGTAAAAGCAGCTAGAGAGTCTCAGGTTGTGTTCCTTTTTTCGTTTCTTTTATTTATTTGTTTTTTATTTCTTTATTTGTTTGTTTGTTTCTACAAATTTGTTCCGATAGATGATTTTGAAATTGTGTTTTGATTTATCAGGAACATGCAATTAGGAAGATTCTAGGCCTTGATTCTGACAAGAAGAAAGAAGAGAAGAGGAAAGAAAAAGAACAGAAGGTATTTGTTGGGGCAACTTTGTGCAACTTCAGTCCTAGTTTGTTGTCGTTTTGTTAATTAATTTTTTTAGTTGTTAAAACTTCAATCCTTGATTAAACTTCATATTTGTTTCTCTCTACAATTTAATGTTTTAGTCGTGATTTTTTTAATTCATATCTGTAAAGGATGAGTTGCTTTTGCAAAACTGATGATATTCAGGAACCAAATGAATGTCATAAACGATGAGTTGCTTTTTTAAATCATATCTGTAATGGATGAGTCGCTTTTTTAAATCTTGCGTTTAACAACTTCACCACGAGGCTTAAAGGCAAATAACCAAGTTTAACAATAATCAAGTTTATAGGTAAAAAAACCAAGTTTAAAGGCAACTACATCAATGATATCTAATTGCAACCATTGTCTTCTAATATTTGTCTATACTTAATGGAGAATGAAACCCAACGGAATTACCTCCTTCATCACAGCTTTCATGAAATTGAAATTAAATTGAAATTGAAATTGTCATCTCGATTCCATCTCTTGTCTATACTTAATACTTAAAAGGAGAAAAGGCAAATTACCTCCATTTCGATTTTGATGGTGACGAAAATAGGGATAAAAAATGTGCTCTCTGATCGGAAGATACAGTGGTCGCTTCAGAAAAAAATTTCGCATGACCGGAAAGGGAATAGGGCAGTGAGATGCGGGAAATATAAGTTTAGAGCGGGGCAGCATTTTTTATTATTTCTGAAGCGAAATTTATCTAGATCGTCTGATCTTATCGGACGGATGAGAGGAAACGGATGTAGAGAACGCAGAAAAAAAGAATGCAGAGGATTCCGATTCCTAATTGGGATATCCCAGAGCAGTTTAGTGCCTCCGAAAAATTTAACGGGATCTCTCATCCCAAAATGCGAGGTAAACCATATGGCACAAGAGCTTGAACAGTACATTAATAAGGGGACTGGGACATATATCCATTTTCTTGTGCACAGCCCTTACCTAGTTATCCCAAGACCGCACTCCATTCTTCGGGCATGCAAATCTTTTTCCAACTGACCATTTCCAAATATCTCTCTTTGTTGAGCTTTCACCAAATTTTTCTTTCTAAACAGACTATTAAGCTCATTTACTGCTTTTGTGGCTGAAAGATAGTTGATTGGAAGTGAGGATAATTCGGAATCCATTTGGCAAATTGCTCCCAACTTTTTTTTCCACCAGCAATTTTCTTGTAATATATTGCTTCCTTTGATTGATTTATATACAAATTCCTCGATACTTCTCTGGATCCGATCTACTTTACGCACCAAGGACTATTCAAAGCAGATTCCATGCCCGTGATCAGTAGCGGATTCAGAGGCTCAGTTAAGTCCGGACACAACTAAGTTCGAGCACTGAGCTTGAGATCAAGTCCGAATACAAATACACTAATATTCACTAAAATATCATTAAAAGACCATTTTTCACTACAAAAATAACAAAAAATACACTAAATCTCGCGTTTTTTTTAAATCAAGCCCGGACACTTGCCCTAAGGTGAATCCGCCACTGCCCGTGATGACTTGATATCTATATATATATATGTTGGACTATATTTACAGAAATATACATATAATATTATTTTTTTAGTTCTTTTGCATGTTACATACCTTTTTTTTGGTCGAATATTTGTTTCCTTCTCAAGCATACTAAGGAAAGACGTGTATATAAAGAGGATGTCTTAAAGCTTTTCTCAGTAGCAGGTTTATATGTTGGTCCATTTACTATTCATATGTAAGGTTACTATTAATTAGCATTTGTATTAAAAACTGCCCTGTAATGATTGTAAACAATTAATATAAATTTACTATTATATATATGATTCTAATTTTGTTTTGTCCTTTCTAAAATTGAGAAATTAATAATTACTAAAGTTTTAAACTTTCAATATTAATTGTGTATACAAACAATGCTAGTATCCTTGTAGAACATATTTCTAATTTCTTCAAACTGGTATAAATGTCCCTAATCTAATATTGAAACTGTATGTTCAATATTCCGCCTTATGAGAAATTATGTTGTCTCTACACAAATAAATTTGATTCTAACCAACTCGTCTGTTTGACATGAAGAACTATTTCCTTATTGAAATCACTAATCAAGTACTAAACTTTTTATTCAGCCAAGACTGAGTACATAAATAATTAAATATGCTACTTGGAGAACAGGAATATTATAGGCCTATACTTCACAAATTCCTTTGGATGCACGAACATTGGTTAACCCAAAATGCACCAAGAGACCTCAATGCTACATGTTCCATTCAGGTGATAGTCATTTGAACATAAGATACATGACTGCAACTCCAAGTTATATTTGTTGCAAAATAATTCCAATGCACTCGAATATGGAACAACTCGGAATGATCAGAACCTGAAGGAAAAGCTATTCGACTCATAAAACAATATCTATAATCTTTGGAAAACAAATGGACACAAGTAACTAAAACATTTGTGGTCTAAACGTAAATTGCAGAACCCCTTAAGATGCACCATCATTCGAGGAACCTACAATGGAGATTGAAGCTTTAAAAGTGCATTTTCCTTTGATGAGATATCCATTTGCAGGGTTTTTAAAGTCCTCTATCCTTAGGAACTTTGTGCTTCCCCAATTTGTATTTCTTGGAGTGAAATTGCAACTGACTGCAATGACAAAATGAAAATGCTAATTGATAAACATTACTACATTAATATGAGATATCACTTACTTTGTCAGTTCAAATTCATATTAATGAAATAAAATAAACAATTGTTGGACAGATGACACAAAATTAAACATGAAAATGAGATAAAAATAGTTGTCAAAATGTTTTTATTAGGTAGAGACGACACCAGAATCAATCTCTACAAACCCTTTTGAATCATCATGAGCACAATAAACCTACAGTTGAGCACTCCATATTACTAGATTGGCAAACAAAACAGACAAGGTGGAAACAATGGGTGACACAACTCCAAATTACTGTTGCTTATAACTAATTTGAAGGGATCTCAAATTGGAGTGACATAAAAAATGTCAAACAACCCAAAATTATCAAAGCCCAAAACTTATGTGACCTAATTAACCTAAATTCGAATCAACCAAACACCAGAGTGTCTGGAACTGAATTTGATGAAAGATTTGCCACCTTGACATGTGGGGGTTTATTCGGACTGGTTCTTCTCCCTTGAAGTGGTTATAGCCTTCAGGAACAATTTCATGATTCGACTTCTTTTAGTTATACTAGATTAAATCTTTCTGATACTTATCTGATTTAATTTAGTTGGAATAGTTCATCAGGTAAAGTATGTTAAGCGACATAGCAAACTCCAAATGGATACTTAAATGTATAGTAGCATATAATTTGGCATGACAATACGCAACTAATTCAATTTAGCATGTCATAGGATCAAATAGACCAAATCTGATGTAACATGGAAGGGCCAGTGATCATATTATACCTAAAACAGCCTGACACAAATGGCTGCTGAATCAGGTCTGCTGGTAAAAGGAATATTTATTAGTTGATGGTACCTTGCTCATGCCAGAAGTACCAATCATGTAGTGGATATTAAATGGTGCATTATAGGAAGTATGTTGTGATGAGCAATTGAGAAAAGGTAACTAACTTCTTTTCTTGTAAGATCCTGATGGTGGAGTTTTGATGGAGAAAACCACGTTAACCATCACGCCACTTGATGGTGGAAGCTGTGACTCATCTAGTGTCAAGTAAATGGAGACATACTCCTTTGAGACTCCACCTCCTTGTTGTAGTTTTAATCTCCTGATTATTAAAAAAAGTGTACCAGAGCATGAGGGAAGAGTGTTGGATTAATGGAAGAACATAACTGTTGCCAAGACTCAATTTTCTCTGGAAAAATAACAACCTTTATCTTTTGTTTTCCAATGATTCTGCTTACAACGATACAATATTTAAACCAAAACATAAACTCAAAATAGGACCCACTACTCCTGCTAATTTCATGACATAACTGAAAATAGAAAATCTAACTCCACTACTACCAGCACGCACAATACAAACATAATTAGACTTCTAAATATGGCGTGTTAATTTTGGATCAAACTTTCAACATAGAGGTGGAGGGGAGTGGATAGTGGGACCCTAAGAGATTACAATCAGTTCCGATGCAGGTACAATACTACCTTATATTAGCCTTTTTTCATTTTGCTACTAGAAACACAAAAACCAAAAAATACAAAAATGAAGAAACAAAAGCAAAGTAAAGCTGCCCCAGCAATTGATTTGTACAGAACATATTTTTCGTGGTCTGTGTGTGTGTTTTGGGGCCCAAATTGGGGGGATACACGTACCAATTGTAACCTGCGATCTTAAAAGGACTGGAGAAAGCGACAGGGCTGTCCAGCTGGTAAAAATCCTCAACGTTCCAGCTGTATGACTCGCTTGACTTGTTTTTGCCCATAATGCTGCTCCTCACCAGGCCATTACAAGGCATTGTTTTGATCAATTCCACACCAACTACTATGGTGTCATTAACTAGAAATCCTAAGGATGTGTCCTTCAGTGTCTTTAGTGGCACCATGCATGAAACTCCACATCGGCAACTGGCCGTCAAAAATGTGTGTCTAACTGTATTGAGATATCAAGATAATAAAACTCTATTGTAGGCGTCAGTTAATTTATCAATTAAGTTATATTTCTTATTCTGATTCTAGATCCATGCCAACAGAAGTAAGCTATAATTTTGGAAAAAAAACTTTTTATATAAAACAAAAAACTGACTTCTTTGATATGTACATCTTTCCCTCGTTCTGTCATTTTAAGTTCACATTGATTTATTTCATTTACTGAAGTATGAAAGCAGAACTTTCACAAAAGGGATGGGAACTATTGTATATGGAAATAATCAATATTGTGCTAATGTTAGCATACATATACTTCCTATGAACAAAAATGAATCACGTACAGGCTCAAATAGCACTGTAACTATAGAATGGCATGGGAAGTTGCTAGCTATTGGTGCAATACTTGCATACAGGCCATTTGAATTTTGAAAAGCACATGTGCATGATGCCATGATCTCCGTTGTATATATTCCTTGTGATCTAAGAATAGTAATATAATTAATAAGAGTTGTAGTAACCTTCACGTTCAACATGCTTCCCGTACAATTGGTCATGAATAAAAAACTTGAACTTGATTTCTAGCATTTCTTCAGGATAAAGGGATGTTGCAATGGAAAGCGACACATGTTTCTCTTCAGTTGTGTTCCAATCCATTGGATTTATGTACAAGTACCTGAAAATCGTGTATAGAAAAGTGAATGGAAAGTTGTATTCAAATCTAATCAAGTATTAATTCATAGACTGAAAAAGAAACTCATTTAGGAAATTTGTAGCAGAAAAAAGAATCCAGTAGTACCCCATGTACAACTCCTGTTAAGTTGCCATATAATTTATTTATTAGTTTTTTGTGGTTGCCTTATAATTTATTTATTAGTTTTTTTGAGAAAACAAGAATTCAACAACAACAACAAATTTACTACAAAAAGAATAAACGAAAATAAAAACTTTACCAAGTGAAACCTTGCATTTTGAATGCAGTAGCAGTGTAGTGTGCTCCCTACTCCAAGAGAGATTTAAATCCAACTATTTTCCATACAAATACATCTCTTTTGGGCGCTTTTTTAATCTTATAGGAATCTTGGTGATCAACATATCTGTCGCTCAATTGATTTGCATTTTGCTTAATTCTTTTTCTTCCTGCATTTTTAGTTATTTGTTACAACAAGGCATAATTAGAAGGAATTGTGAATAAGTGACAAATCCCAAGTAATTTACAAGAAGGACAGGAACTAGTAATTAGATAATATCTTACCAGAGGAATGCGTAGAACCCATCGTCTTCCTCTAACTGTTCTCTCTCAGGGTTATTAATTGGTTCCGTAGAATATATAATCGAGAGAACAATTAATGGTTTTGATTTGCATTTATAAGTTTACATAGATAAGTTTTCTATATTGCTATAATTAAGTACTGTTGTTGGGAGAATTATTTAATTAGTGATTATGACATAATTAAACTATATATATATTATTGTTAGATTAATTCCAAATATGTCATTTTATACTGATTTATCGGCTTGTAGCATATCTTAATTTTCTATATCAAGTTAAAAAAAACTCGAGTGGCAAGCATGCAAAGCTTTGAATGTGGTTCTAAATTTAGTTAAGAAACATGCATGCAACTCATTACTATAGTATAGAGAGAGAAAGTAAAGCTACGGTGCTATTAGGAGCACTAAGACTTTTCGTGCTCTTAATTTTAAAATATCATTAGACATTTTGATATTTCGATTTATCATGCTCAATATTTTTTATATCAAAAAATCCAATATGAAACAATAATTTTCTATTTTTAGAGTTTTTTAAGTACTTGTTTTTTTTTCGAAATGATCTAGTTTTATATATAAATATTGATTTTTTATTATTATTTGGCACCAATAACAGTTAGTGAAGCATTTGCCACTAGTAGGGTAATTATAAAATTCAATAGACAAATAGTAGATTTCTTAAAACAGCAATGGTATAAACTTCAAGCTTTAGTTATAAATGTTAAATTACATAATTAAATCAAAGATAAAATAATTTGGAGATGGGATAGTCTAGGACAATTCTCAGTCTCATCCTTTTATTCCTGGTTCGACTATGGAAGTTTGAAAAACTCTTCCTTTGATACTGTATGGTATTCTAAGCTTCCTCTTAAGATAAAAATATTCATGTTACTAGTTAGAAGAAAAAGAGTATTAACAAAAACCTTCTTGTTCAAAAGAGGGTGGCAAGGAAATCTAACTTGTGTGTTATGTGAAAAAGAAGAAATAATTGATCATTTGTTTGTAAAATGCCTTTTCATTAAATTTGGAAATGGATAGGTAGATTCAATAATTTTGATTTTACTGGTACTACTTTGAAAGAATTAAGGATACTAGATGCCATGATTCCAATAAAAATATTATTTGAATGGAACTAATTAGAGGTGCTATAATATGGTGTATTTGGTTAGAAAGAAACAAGTTATGTTTTACTGATAAGAAACCTAAATCGCTTAAAAATATAGCTATGTAAATAATATCAACGCTTCAGTATGGGTGTCAGAATAATAGAGACAATTATTTTCTTAAATTAGAATTGATTTTATCATAGAGTGTAGAGGACCTATCAAACCTTATACCAGAGATCCAAGTACCGGAGGAGGCAAGGGACAATCTAGAGGGTCATTTATTTGAATTAGAGATGGCTTATTTACTTTCTTTGAAAAATGGTTGATGATTTGATGTGTGATATTTTGTCTGTTAGGAAACTAATATTGATACTGATACTTTGGCTTGTTTTGACTATATTGATTTTAGAACTCTGTAATAGATTTGTGATATAAGATTTATTTAACGGATCTTAGTTTCTCTTTTTATTGCTTTAGGACTAGTTCATGCATTAGTTAAATATGATGCATTCTTTTGATTATAAGGACAATATCTTTTTCAATGAAACATGTGAGTAACCTCCATTTTAGCCCAAACAAGAAAAAAGATAAGTGTTGTGTTGATAATTATCAATATTCAAGTGGCATTCACAATGAGGCTAACTTTTGATTCCTCCTTTTGTTCAGTATTGGATTCACTTCTTCTAGGGCCTCATGATGAGCAAAGTGCCACAGTGTTCTGGTACAAAGAGTATAAATGGGAAAAATAATAATACAACTTCAATGAAAAAATAAAAATCAGCATAAACTTTCTCATTTGAACAACAAATGGGATTGGTTAAAGTATTGGATTTTTAGTAAGAGCTTGAAGAATAAACATGAAATGGTTACAAATTAAATAATAATAAATGATAAAATTGAAAAAGACCACTCTGAGCAGATACAAAACTAAACCGAGTGGATGTGTACTGATACTCAATAAGACTGGAACAAAACAAACAAAGAGTTATTAAGATTGAAAGCAGAATTCACCTACATCAAGTTCTTTAATAGTTAACATGTGTGCAAAACATTCTTAGAATTCACAAAATTACTTCCATTAATATGGGCTTTCTCTCAAACAAAAAATGAAACAAAACAAAAATACTTCGAATTAATACTAATTCTACGGACTCATTGTTTATTAGAAAATTCTCTACAATCTCCTTCTGACAACTTTGGAACTTTCGCAATAAAGCCACTTCAAAATTATTAAATTATGGGAGCTGCTAACAGCCCTCCTAATCATCTCCTTACATGTCCCCTACTACAAGACAAAAGTTTCTTTAACAGTCCCTCTAACTAATTACTATTAGCAGAGCTAATTCCATTCTTGAGAATGAAAATTAACATTGTGCGTCCAAGTCTTTATATAAATCATACGAAATCTTAATAGTTGTGCGTCTAAGTCTTTATATTACATAAAAATGACATTTTAATTCAACTTTGCTACAATTTTACTGCAATTTGTTGTAACTTTGCTATAATTTGTTGTAATTTACGGTATTTTGTTGCATTTTTGCCTCAATTTGGCTGTAATTTGCTACAAATTAACACTTCGTATGTCCAAGTCTTTATATAAATCATACGAAGTCTTAATAATCGCGCGTCCAAGTCTTTATATTACATAATAACTGCATATTTTAATTCAATTTTGCTGCAATTTGACTGCAATTGGCTACAATTTTGCTGCACTTTTGTTACAATTTTGCTGCAATTGGGTTGTACTTTTGCTGCAATTTTACTGCAATTTTGTAGCAATTTTAAATATAAAGACTTATTTGTTATGATATAAAGAATTGATTGTTACAATATATGAACTTGCTTGTTCTAATATAAAGACTTGAAGGTTCCAATTTTGCAGCAGTTTTGCTGCATTTATAAATATAAAGACTTGCCTATTGTTATATACAGACTCGATTGTCACAATATAGAGACTTGCTTGTCTTAATATAAAGACTTGAATGTTTCAATTTTGCAGCACTCTTGCTGCATTTATAAATATATAGACTCGCCTATTATAATATACAAACTTGGTTGTCACAATATAGAGACTTGCTTGTCTTAATATAAAGACTAGCACGTTTCAATTTTGCAGTAGTGTTGCTGCATTTTTAAATATAAAGATTTGTTTGTTGTAATATAAAGATTTTATTGTCATAATATAGAAATTTGTTTGTTCTAATATAAAGACTTGCCATAAAGTTCTGATTTTAGGCCGGTTAGAGCACAACATTGCTTTTAGGCCGGTTAAGGAACAACATGTCAACTTTATACAAACTTTCAAAATCAAAATATACAAAGAAAATCGAAAGACTCAATCAGACTAGATACAAGCACATGTTCTAAAATCTTTTTAAGTTCAATTAAATATAAAAAAACAAAACTGCACAAAAAAATTGACTTGAGCAATTTATCGAGCACCTTACGGGCATTCAACTTTTGTACTACACCACAACCTTGTTGCAACTGACAAGTCACTACTGATTTTACTTCCAGTATAATGTACTATGGAATCTAAATTAAGACTGATTATGCTTTTGTTACAAACACAAATTATGATAGTAACTCCATATACAAATGTAATTTTAGAAACTTAGACACCATGCATTTAGCCTCTTGATTTTTGAAATCAAACAAAAACCAGAATAAAAACCTAAATCAATTTGACCTCGAACCCCTGATCAAAATCAGGAAATTCGCACACTCACCACTTACGATTTCTAAACAACAATCCAGATCTCGCCTCCTTCGAACTGATTCACACTAATTACACTTGTGTAGTTTCTCAATCGATCTTACTCTCATATGATGGTAAATCTAGTGATCTTTCTCTCTTTACCCAGTACATTGAGTAACTCGGAGATGGTACCCTCAAGTAAACATGAGAAGTGCTTTCAGATCAAAGGACAATCGAAGCATTGCAGCGATGAGGCGTACTTCGGCAGGGTTAGGAAGAGGGGAAGTTGCACCGATGGAGGAGGCGGAGATGTGGCGATCGCAGCTTGGTGCGAGGATTTCAAATCTTGTGCTACTGCTTTCAATTTCTCTTTTGAAATTTTCTAGAGAAAATCGAAGAACCGAGAGAGAAAAGGAGACAGGAGAAAATTTGAATTGATTATGAAGTGACGAGAATGGAAAGTGAATTATACGGTTCTCCGATGTTGTCGGAAATAAATTTGTCGTTATGCGCGGGAACACGTAAGGGGGACGGAAGGATGGAGGACAATAGATTTACTCTATGATAAAATAAAACAATTTTATTCTTTTAGTAAAGCTTACCTACTAATTTGTATTTTGGAAGTTTGAAGTGTCAATCTGGTGTAAAGAAATTATGAACCTACTTGATATTTTCTCTTAATAAACCTTTTTAAAAAGGGAGAATTGGCTCCATGCCACTTCAAAACACAAGAATTAGCAAATTGCCACCTTATAATCCATACTTTGGTTATTGCCATCCCAAAATGTCTTCTCTTTGTTTTTTTGCCACATGCATCTATTTTACACCTTTTAGAAAATAAAAAATACAGAATTAATTTCTTATTCCAAAAATACCCTTCTCCTCTCCCAGCACTGCAGTGCCAAATCTCGATCCCTTCTCCCCTCCTTCGATATTATTTTCAAGGTATTTTGAGCACTGTCCAAGCACTATAGTGCCAAATCGACTGCCTACTCTTTGTCAGCTAAAATCGACTGCCCTGCAAGGTCTGGGTTCGCTAAGCTCTGCAAGGTCGATTGGGTTTGGTAAGGTCTGCAAGGTCGCCTCTCCGCAAGGTGGCCTCCGGCCCGCGCTCCCCTCCTTCGATTGACTGGTGTCGCCGTTCGCCAAAATCACATGTCGATGGTGATGTCCTGGATTCCGGATGGGTATTCATCTATTCACCTCTCTATTTTATCTGATTTTTGCATCTGATTCATTTCACTACTACTCAATCTCTTTCAATGTGTTCATTTTGGATCCACTCGATTCCACTTGTACCTGATTCCATTGAAATTGAATTTCTGTTGTAAACAATTTCACTCGAACACTGCTACTAGTATCTTTCAAGTTGTTTATTTTGGCATCTGACTACTCAGTATAGATTCGGCAACCATTGTGCTGATAGCCATTGTGTTGATAATTATAGCAACAATCATTACAAAGCATTTTGCTGATAGCATCTGACTACCATTGGCATATGTCAGTTGATGAGTGTTGAACTTGACCTTCACTACCAGTGGCATCTGTTAGTCAGACTACCATTGGCATCTGGCATTTGACTACCATTGACTACATTGTCATTTTTGCAACCATTGTATTGGTAATTACACTAATGGGAAAGGCTAAGTTCAATTATATTTTGTGTAGGATTAATCCGGAGACCGCCTTTAAAATAGAAGCTAAGATCGACGGATTTTGGAACAAAAAATTGATGGTAGAAAAGCATATGTGAAAGGGAGGAAAAATGAATGGGTGGTGGATAATTCACAATTGGGTAATTTCTGTTGTAGTAATACCAATATCAGTTAATATAACCAGTTATCGATTTCACAAACTCGATTCCACTGTAAATAATTCTGGTATAACAAGAACAGTAATGGTAATTTTGAGTTGTAATTATACCAGAAAGGTCCCAGAATTCTGGTATAACTCGTACCTGATTCCACTGTAAACAATTTATGTTGTAATAATCAAACCTTCTCGATATTCAGTTGTAATTTTCAATTGTAAACATTTTTCCTATTTCAGTTGATATAATCAGTTATCCATTGTCCTATCAACAAATCAAACCTTCTGGTAAATCAAAACCAACTCGATAAAGGAATAGTAGTATCAGCACTTTCTGGTAAACCAAAAAAAAGAGGAAACCTTCTGGTAAATCAAACGTTGTAGTTTGAGCACCCGTAAAACACCATTTCACTGTCCCTAACAAGTCTCATAATGTAGAATCCACAATCTGGACAAGGAATTAATGGCAAGGAGAATGACTCGGAGATGTTTCCGAGTTTCCTACGACGATGAGTCATGCTAGGGTTTCGACAGGATGGAGAAGCAAATCGTGATCGTCAGGAGATGGAAAGAGGGAAATAATCGCATCCATGAATTAATTAATCAGGAGATGGAGTTCTGGGGTCACAACAATGAATCGCAGCAATTGGCATCAAAGGAGGGGAGAAGGGGTCGAGATTTGGCACTGCAGTGCTGGGAGAGGAGAAGGGTATTTTTTGAATAAGAAATTAATTCTGTATTTTTTATTTTCTAAAAGGTGTAAAATAGATGCATGTGGCAAAAAACAAAGAGGAGACATTTTAGAATGACAATAACCAAAGTATGAATTATAAGATGGTAATTTGCTAATTCTTGTGTTTTGGAGTGGCATTGAGTCAATTCTCCCTTTTAAAAATGGATTTTTAAGATTACAAAAGTTAAGTATCTGAACTCAGAAGTCAGAACTCACAGAAAATGCTCAAAAAGAAAATTAAACCTCCTGTCTAATCTTTTGCTCTAACAAAACCCTAGTCCCTGCTTCTTTCCGCCGGAGAGAGAGAGAGAGAGATGGGAAGCCATGGCTACGACGAATCATCATTTCCCTCTCCGTCTCCTTCAATCAGACGGCTCGTCTGTACCAAATGCGCCAAGCCCATTAAGCTCTGTCTCTGCTCCCGCTTCACCTCTCCACCTCTAGACAACTCCATCTCCATTACTGTGCTCCAACACACGCATGAGACTAAACACCCTCTCAACTCGACCCGCATCGCCAAGCTCGGTTTTAAGAACATCTCTGTGATCCCTATATCAGATGTCAACCTTCATGCTCTCCTAGAAATTCACCCGTTAAAGGACGAGCTATCGGGTTCTGAACCGACCCGATTGGGGAGTTGTACATTTAATGGCGAAGAGGCCAATTATTGCGTGAATCGTGATGGAAAGTTGGAGAACTCTTCATTACTATTGACCACTTCTGGTGACGAGAAAGAAAGGTTAGTGATCAGTAAAAGTAGAGAAAACCCGAAACCAGGTAAAAGTTCCTGCAATGCTGAACTGGCACTATCCAGTGATTCATGTGCTGCTGTGGTGAGTTCTTGCAATGAAGATGATAATGGAAATTTTATAGTAAAAGAATTGAATAAATACAAGGTAATCTGCTCCCCAACTTCACTAAATGTAACAGTAGAGCGCACTGCTAAGCCCAATTTGAACTGGGTACCAAGAACCCCACTAGGAAAATCCCTGATCGATAACGGGTTTCGGGTCAAGAAATTGCACACCAAGAAGAAAGGCAATTCCACTGAAATTTATGAAATTGTAGAGTATGATATGATTTTACCTCCTAACTCGGTACTGCTTTTTCCGAATGAGAAATCTGTTAGACTGGATTCAGTTGATTTTGAGGTGAAAAATTTGGTAGTGCTGGATGGTACATGGGGGAAGGCTCAGAGAATGTACCATGAAAATCCATGGCTCAAGTTGCTTCCACACTTAAAACTGGATTCAGAACAAGAGAGTTTATACAGTGAGGTGCGGCATGAACCAAAATCTGGATGCCTGTCTACAATTGAGAGCATTATTTTTGCATTGAAGAAACTGGGGGAAGATTCAGAGCGCTTGGATATGATTTTGGGTGTTTTCGAGTCTATGATTTTAGATCAGAGAAGGTGCAAGGATGAGAATTTTTCTGTTTCGTCTCAGACATGACTCTTAGAGAATTCCTAGTTGATTCATTTTTATTATATCTTTTGTTTTCCTGTTCTGAAATCAGAAATTTTGGAGAAAGCTAGTTTGTGACAGAAAATTATCAGATCTAAACTCTTTTCAGTTCTTCTCTGATGAATGTTTTTTCCTTTTTTTTTTTTTTGCTTCTCGCGATGTTTATTATCCTTTCAAACAGTTAAAAAGGAAAATTTTGGCAAACTATTAATTATGATCCCCATAAGATGTTTAATAGCATGCATTAGAACATATCTACTGATTCAATTGTACAGCAAAGATGTTCTTGTACTAGTTCTCAGCATACGAGTTTTTCTTTGTTTTATACAATGAAGGGAAATATTATATTATACATAGCATTAAAAATACAGCCATAGAGAAGATTTTGTAACAGCCCTTACTATGACCAATATATTTTTCCGTATGTTTGTTAACTACTAATCTCACATTGCAATGTCGGTCTTATGGAGACATAAGAATTTTTCTAAGTTCATGATTTGGTTTGTTGATACAACCAGATCCAACTAATGATGTGATCCATACATCATCGGATGTCACCACTTCATCATCATCATTTCTATGCCAGCTCCAAAATGCATGAGTCGAGTTAACGATTTGCAATTCGCCATGGCCAAAGCTTGCCTCTCGAAAAACGGACCAACTAGGCTTGTTATGATATCTGATTTTACGAAGTCACCGATTTATGAAAAGAAAAACAATCATACATTATCTGAATTAAAGAATTTAAGGGGTTATAACAAAAGTATGTTTGGAAATCAAACTAATATACATTCCATGCTTGTCAGTAACATGCAATATGGGTTATATTTCCATGTTTACAACTAACATGCAAAATCTCTCCAGTATATGGAAAAAGTTGAGCACGTTAGGTGAAATATGGAAGCATTATGGGGGGTTATCTACAGTTGTGGTTAGCGTTACAAGCATAATTTTCCAGAAGCCCCTCAGAGATATAGTAAATGCATGCTGAAATACAAAATAATATACCTTTTGGCCAATCCTTCCCTATTACCTCCATCACCGATGGTTATGTGCATGGCACCACACGAGTCAACTTTACCTTTGTATACCCGTTTCTGAAATAGAAATAATAAATAAATGAAGTCTGATATTGTTTTTCCATTTTTTTTTAGTATTAACAACCATTTTCCAATCCCTTATAATTCTGCAAGTAGAAACCAAGTATAAGAAGAAACCTTGTTCACCATATTTTGGAGCAAACCCAACGGAACTTAAGGATTGTTGGTACTTGGTACATAGAAGAGGGCAAAAGTATAGAGAGAATAATCAAATAATTAAAGAAAAGTAACAGTTTTTATGATACCGATCGCTCATATGCATGGACATGGCCCGCAAGCAGAAGATCTACACCTGCTTCAAAGAGAAGGGGCTCCATGCATGCCATCATGGCATCCCCTTCACCGTGGTGGGCCCAATTACTGTTGTACCATGGTGCATGCAGTACAACTATTAGCCATGGTGTCTTCAGCCGGTCTACCTTTGCCAGATCCCTCTAATAAAAATAAATAACATAGTTATCGAGCCGCAAGATTTTTCATTTCACAGTATGCAAGTAATGGAGTAATAAAATAGTTCAGTGCGAGTACACCATGGAATTATGGATATTAAATACTAGTGTGAGACCAACAATCAGAACATTTACAGTGTTGTTATGTTATATTTTTTGCCCCAGTTTTCTTATCCTGAAAGCTTCACCTTGAGCCAGCCATATCTAGTTCATCAAGATACCAAGCCAAGTGTGAACAATCCTAGTGGTCAAAGATATGTGAAATCTTTATGGTGAAAGAATTCAACTCCAGAGTTCAATTATTTGATCCCGTTCCATTGATATAGTTTGTATCATATAATTTTAACTCTTGAACCAAATAGAGAAACCCAATAATAAAATAATAAAACAATAATAATTTACTGGTACACAGCCCCATACTGAATACCAGAAAAACTGCAGCCCTACTACCACTTACCTTGAGCCAGGCATACTGATCAGACTGCTCGTCATAATCTGTGTATGATCCAAGCATGACAACATGCACACCTGCCACATCAAATGAGTAATACAAATTTGAACCTGAACCGCTTTCCTCAAAGGGCATTTTCCACCTAGAGTTATACGCCCGAAACCCTGTTTCCAGCAACCAAATCTTCTCCTTCTCATGATTTCCTTGAGTAACCATCCATGGCCTCTCACTCGCCAGGGGCTGAACCAGGTCTCCAAAAGTGTCCCACAAATGTTGCTGATAATCAGCATATGACAAGTCACCAGGCAACAAAAGCACATCATAGTCGCATTTCTTAATATGGGCAAGGGTTGACACAGTCCAGTCTGTCTGACCCAAGTCACCAGCCACAGCAAAAGTAATTGGGAATTCACTTGGAGGTGTTTTGAATTTGTATTCGGTTCCTTTATTGCTGAGACGGTAGTAATAGGTGGTGTTTGGCACAAGGGGACCAATAGTGGCATGATGTATAGTACCAGAAGTGTACATGAGGTAGCTGTAGGAGGTGGTCTCTCCAGTGGCGGTGTTAGGGTATGTGCTAGGCGACGCGCCATATTGGACAGTGGAAGGGTAACTGGAGGAATCCGTAATCCAAGTTATACGCATATGGTTTTCTCCAGCTAGTGAGATATGAACCTGTTGACGTAGTTGTGTAAATGGTACAATTATTTATGGCACCAATAAAATAAAGCAGAATAATGTGAAAAATATTTCCTTTTTTTAAGTGTTGTTTTCTTTTTTCTTATTTGCATTATAGTTTAAATGCCAAGGTAAAAAGTACAAATTGAAGGAAGTGGTTGCTTCATGTTTCCATGTAAATTTAACAAGATCTGCATGCTTGATTATTAGTATACCTACAAAAATGTTAGCAGCGAAGTGTTTTATCCTTCAAAACTTAAGAGCACATACTACCTTACTGATAATTAGTTAACACCCTAATATCTAAAATTATCCTATTTAACGTGATTTTAGTTTGCAATTTCTGCCTAAATTTCCATATTGGCAATATCAGAAACCACCTACAAAAAGCTTTAAATAAAGGTAATTCCCAATTGACCCAAAATTAGGATTCTCTTAATCAACACAAAGACAAAGGAACTATTGGAAGTTCGATACAAATCGATAGTACCCAATTTTAGGCAAAAAGGTACTTACTTGCCGGGGATCAGTCGAGCTCTCCTTCTTGGATTGCAATGGGAAGGCGAGAGCTTGGCGAGCTCTTGGCCTCACATAATCTTCCCCAAATAAAATCTCGCCTTGTCTGGCATTGATTGTAGAAGTGGAGAGAAACAGGAGAAGGAGAAGAACTATCAAACGAAGCTCCATTTTGTGCTTCTTTTCCCTTTCTTGTTCTTTCTTCTTCACTCTTCTAGTATTAAGAAGCAGATTTTACCAGAATTAACCCTATAAGGTTTTCTATTATGTTTTACCCCATAAGGTTTTCTATTAAGTTATTTTATTAATTATCTCGACTCTCGGTAATAAACCACGACCCCGGTTTACACCTTCACACTACACACTTCACAGGCACACAAAAAGATATTATTAGTAAAATATTCTTTCTACATAGTTAGGTGAAGTCCTAAGGTCATGATTCTAACCTGCAGTGGCTCCATGATACTTCTAAAAAAGAGAAACTCATGATTCATAATTGAGATATAAATGTAATGAATACGTGCGTCAACACGCGTTATTATGCATATTTAAGTGTGTTGTTATGCATGACATTCAAGTTCGATTATACGCATAACATGCATAACAAAACGCTTAACATGCATAATTATTTTTGCAGTACAAAATAACATGCAATCGAACTCGATAACATGCATAAAAACACATTTGACATGCATAACGACGCACTTTGTTGCACGTATCTGTTGTACCAAGTAATGTCTCAGATTTGTCGATTTGCAAAACCAATTCTTGAATTTACAAGGCTTTGTCTTTTGAGAAATTTTGCAGGAAATCTTCAAAAGGAGTTTTGAGGCTTCAAACGACCTCCGATGAGCTTCGAAACGAAATAACTAGATCTCGTCGTGAGCTTTCCAACGCCATGAAGATTGCTGAAATCAGAGTTACGAGCAAAAAATTATGACTGTTTGAAGCTCAAGATAATCAAACATGAAGATCTCAAGACTTTTAGATGCTAGGTTGATTTTAATTGAGTTTAAAATAATTTTGAATTAATGAGATTGAGCCAAAATTAGCCAAAAATAGAAAACACTGATATAACGTTTAGAAACGTTATATAACGTTGTACATAAAGTTAAACAACGAAATTATTAGCTCCAGAATTGACAGAGGATTGTTCAGAAATGATCTATAACGTTATATAACGTTTACAAACGTTGTACAACGTTATAAGAAATAAATTCAATATAACGGTCAAATTTTTTACAACTCGAATGATCATATTCTGAGCCAAAACGTTGTGTAACGTTCCAAACATTGTATAACGTTTTAGGAAATAAAAGTGAGTTCTAACGATCAAATTCTGATAGCTCAAACGGTCAAATTCAGGAGCAAACCGTTGTGTAACGTTTTGGAGAATTATATAACGTTATAAAGAATTCAACCAAGAATGCAAGTGTCTCAAGCTCTTTATAAAAGGGGATCCTTCATCCCTTTCTTCAAGATATAACCCTACCTTGCAAAATCCTTTGTTTCATCATCGTTGAGCTTGAAACAAATAGCCAAATCTTAGCTCAAAGACTCAATCTCATTGATCCTAATTATTTTAAACTCATTAAGAGATTGTATTGAGTGTTTATTATCTTATCATATTTCTGATTGTATCTTTTGTTAGGGTTGATGCTCCACCGGTGTGTGTGTAAGCGAGACCGAGTTCGACACCACGTGCTAGGGTTGGTGCTCCACCGGTGTGTGTAAGAGAGTCCCAATTCCGAAGTTGTAATTCACTTGTGTTGTCTAGTGAATCGGCTCGACATTATTATCGTGTCGAGGTCGGGAGTTCCGGAGAGTAGGATCATCAATATTCGAACTCCGTTAAAACTTTGTGTCTCTTGGATTATTTTGTTTGCACTTTCTAAACTCTTCTATTTATTTTCATTATTAATTTAGTTTAGAAATTGCTTGTGCCTTGAATTGTAAAACTTGATTGTAATTGCCAATTAGACCTCTATAATTTAGAATTGCTTAAAATTAAGCTCCAGATTCCAACAGTATCAATTGCGTATCAAAGAAGCGTAACGCTAGAATATTTTTTCTATTATTAAACACTTGTTAGCGCTATATAAAATTGACTTTAGGGTCGTTCTAGTGTAAATTCCAAAATTCGGTACATCCATGATTAATGCACATCCGATGGTTGCAATTACTTCTAATTAGTTGTTAACTTTTTTTTAAAGAGAATTAATTTTATGCTACTATAAAACCTAAAAATTGTCAATATACCACTCCAAAAAAATCCAAAATTTATTTCAAGATACGTATTTAATAAGTATTAAATAAGGATATTTTCAGTAGAAAAAAGTATAAATGGAATTAATAAAACCCAAAACTAAATGCTGTCATTAGCATTGGGCCCACAATTTTTTTTGTTGAAAAAAGTGGATATCCACCAGTTTCATTGAAACTTACTAAAATAGTACAAATCTGTTAAATCCAACTCTTTGGATCTAGTAGGTATAAAGTTCGAATAAACCTACAAATATATCGCTGTCATAAAAAACCCTTACCATGCTAAGCACATAACTACCAAACCCTACCTAGTGTAGTGGTGAGGCACAAGGCCTCCATGGGGGAGGTCTGGGATTCATGTCCTGCTAGGGGCTACTTTTACGGGGGGTTTTCAAATTTATTTTCTGATTTGTTTGTGGGTGTGTGTTGTAAGCCTACGGGCAATGAATAAAAAAAAACATAACTAACTGCAAAATCACCACAAAATAAAATTGTATTTCAACCAACACACCAATTCAAACCTAATTGATACTAAAAACTATTTAAAACTCAATCCAATAGATCTTCATCCTCCTCAACATCTCTATCATTCTCTTCTCCAAGTGAAAGAGTTTTCGAAGCCACTCCTTCCAGCTCTTCCAAAATCTCTTTCCTCGCTTGAGGTAAGTCCTGTAATAAATGGAGCTCTGCCACGTCCTGTGGCAAAATTAGTGACAATTTAAAAAGATTGCCTTCTTTAAAAAATTGGCACAAAAAAAATGCTAAACTAATAATTTTTGAACCTAAAGCTTTAATATTTGAAATATTAATGCTTTGAAAAATAATTCTATTCCTACACAGCAATAATTTCCATAAAATCGATTCTCTTACTAGTTCAACAAGATTCCTATCTTTTAATGAGATCATACAATCTATTAACCAAAGATCATCAATTGTGTTACCCAGAAAGTTATAATTATTGTGATGTGCAATCTATTGCCAAATACTTCTTATAAATCTACATTGAACAAATAAATGATCTACAGATTCTATCTCATTACAGAAAACACAAGTCTGATCTAAGTTAATTCCTCTCTTAGCCAAATTTGCTTTTGTAAGAACTTTTCTTTTTCTAACTAACCACAAAAATATTTTAATTTTTAATTTTTAGTTCCAAATAGTATCAAACATATGGCATGATACACCCCTGAAATTTAACCAAGGATAAAAATAGTTGACTGCAAAGGTACCACTGGATGACCATCTCCATTTCACACCATCCTCTATATCTGTTAATTGAATAGAGTTGAGAATAATTTCTAAATCTAACCATTCCTCCTGGTAAATTCCTCTAATTTGTCTAGAAAATCTAACAATCTTATTATTAGTATGACAAATAGTGAAAACAGTAATTTTCTTATCTAAAACAATTAAGTAAAGATGATGAAACTTAACTGCCAATGCAATATCATTATACCATCTATCTAACCAAAACAAAGTATTATGACAATTTTCTAAAATTCTATCAATGCTAATGTTAAGTAAATCTTGATCAGCTTTGATACCAGCCCAAAAATAAGATATTTTGTTAGGTCTTCTAAGAAAATATTTATAAATAATGATGTTTTTCCACATACCAATAACAAAGGGGTCTTATATTCTACAAATCCATTTTGCTAATAAACTTCTATTCATATTTTCTAAATATAAAACACCTAAGCCTCCATTTAGTTTATCTTGACAAACAATGGGCCAGGCTACAAGCATAATTTTTTTCTTTACTGAGTGATGTCCAAACCATAAGAACCTATTCCTAAATTGATCTAGTCTGAGCCTGATAGTTGCTGGAATTCTGTATATGGACATCCAGTATAAAGGGATTGCTGAAAGAACATAGTTAACTAAAACTAATCTACCACCTATAGACAGAAAATAGCTTTTCCAATCAGCTAATTGTAGTCTATTAGGGCTAAGGGGAACACATAAATATTAAATAGGAAATGAACCTATATTGCAATGAAGACTTTCTGCAATTTGTTTGCTTTCATCTTCTGTAAGATATAAAGGGAAGATTTCACATTTAGAAAAATTAATTTTAAGACCAGTTATATTTTCAAAAGCTATAAGAATCCATTTAAAAACTAAGATGTATTCCTCTTTTACTTCTAGGAATAATAATGTATCATCAGCAAAGTGCAGATTAAGGATTGATCCATTATTACCAAAGTCATCTAAACCTTTTAATAAACCTTTAGTCTAAGCATTAACTAATATTGTATGCAATGTATCTGTTACTAAATTGAAAATAATAGGGAAATAGGATCTCCCTGCCTAACTCCTCTTTTAGAAGGGAAGTATGCACTAAGGTTACCATTAACATTAATACAAGTCCTACCACTTTCTAATAAATTCATGATCCAATTAGTCCAAATTGGACCAAATCCCCTACCAATCATGATTTCCTATAAATGATCCCAACTAATTTTATCAAAAGCTTTTTCAAAATCAATTTTGAATAAAATACCCTTAACTTTTTAATTTTTAACTGTATGCAGAACTTCTTGTGCAATGACTATATTATTCATAATATTTCTTTTTTCAACATATGCAGTCTGACTATGTGCTATTAATTGATTCATAAGTGGGGCTAGTCTTAATGCCAATAATTTGGATATAATTTTAGCACTACAATTAACTAGGCTAATGGGTCTAAAGTTAGATATAGTAATAACATCTGCTTTTTTAGGCAGAAGACAAATGGAAGCATATAACATCACAAGAACATTAAGATGCATATAACATCATGGTTCAGTAGTAACATAAGGTAACGTCTAATTTCTATTCAACAAGTCTCACTTCTATTCAAATCAGTATTATTATTGATATGAACCAGCAAAATAAAGGGGAAATTATGTTTTTGCCATCCAAAAACCGCGATTTTGTGTGTTTACCACTCAAAAACCGAGATTTTGTGTGTTTGCCACTCAAAAACCTCTTCTTCCTTCTCTTTTTCTTTTTCTTTTCTCTTTTCTTCTATTCAAATCAGGCACGATGTTGTGTACTGATTCTGTGGTACGAAGTTGTATTCAAATTATTGAGATGCCAAAAGTGACGTTGTGGGGGTACAAATAGCGCTGTTGAGCCTATTACAAAACTGATCGCTGAGAACAGTTGCTGAACTGAAGCAATAGTTCTATGGGAGATGGCGACTGAGACTGTTGAGTTCAGTTTGGCGAGATCTGAGTATTGGTGCAGAGATCATGCTCAACACCTATTACTGACGAGGCTGATGAGGAGATCAAGTTCTTCTGCCTCAGGTAACCTTATCTAAATGGACAGATTGGTACTGAGAGCAGACATGCACCAGTGGTATAGATCAGCTGCTGTACCAGTTTAAGGGTAGTGCTGGTATAGATCAGGTTGTTGAGTCGAGAGCAGACAGAAGTGAATAGACCAGTTTAGGGGTAGTGCTGGTTGTATATACCAGATTCCAGCAATAAGAGATGCTGATAAAGGTGATTAACGTGGGTGCTAGGCTAGAAATGAGAATGAATAAGGTGACATGGGTATGCGAGATTGACCATGTTTGCAAGAAGGGATGAGTATGAGTGTATGACTGGCAATTTGTTCATGAATGTGTGCAAAGCGCAACCAAAGCTATGAGCGAGGTAGGATCGGGAGATTGTGAGGTACAGATATAACTGAGCGGTCTTGGGACTGATACCACCTTAGCTCCGATGCGACGGTTGGCTAAGCCACATAGATGGCGGTCGTTGGAAATACAATAAGCCTTACTAGCAATGGTGGGACTTGTCGATGCCAATAAGATCATCAATTTAGATGTGATTTAAATTGTATGGCGGAAGAGAATTTCAAGGAACTAGGAGGGATTAGTTCTACTTCTAGTTTTGTTATTAGAGTTGGATTTGCTTAAAGAGTTTAGTGTCTTTTAATAGAGATTTTAGTATGCAAAGTTTGTTGGTTGTTAGATAGATACTATTGAGGATATAGATGAAATATACGGTCATAGATATAGATAGAGATAGTAAGGGATCTTGGTTTGTTGTTAGAGTTTGTATTCTTTGTTTTTGTTAAAGAAAATGAAGTGGTGGACGCTCCCCACTTATTTCAAAAAAATTAACAAAGTAATGCATACCACGAAGGTTTTATCAACGTCTCGAAGTCTAGAAGCACGAATTCTCCAAAGACAATCTGGATGTTTGCATTTTTCCATGAATCTTTTCTTATCTAACTTCAATGTAGCATATTCAAACTCATTTTTTTATCGCGTAATGTTTTAATGCCTTTCTTAAGACATCAACATCTGGGAACACATCATTGAGCTGTATTATTGAATTTTCAGGGTCATGTGAAATGGTATGTGTAGGCTCAGACAATGATTCATTCCTTTCAACACTTTCATCGACACCATCTCGTTCATCTTCCAATTGCTCATATCTTTCATTATTTAACTCCAGGTCATCTCTTACATCTTCCAGCAGCTGATCCATTTCATCATTTAAATCCATGCATTGACTAATGAATGTTTTTCTATGATAATTTTAATTATTTTTGTAATGAATGCTTTTCTATGATTGCAATAAAATAAATATCATCAATTTAACGGATGCAAATAAAAGAAGGTACACAAATAAAAGAAGGTACCATGACTTTAAGAGATGCAAATAAAAGAAAATATCATCACATTAACATATGCAATAAGAGAAGAAATCACCACATTAACATATGCTAATATCAATAACTACAGCAACAATTAGGTAAAAAAAGCGATATGATAAAAATACATTTGCTTCAGAAAACTTGATGTTAGTGTAGATGATTGCATTAATGACTTTCTTGCAAACAAATAATATTTGCTTCTGCAAACTGATGAAAATGATTATAGATTTGACATCTGTCTAATCTGTAAATAAAATGCTGAGGCAAATGAGAAATCAAATGCAATACTTATTTGCAACAAGGGTATTTGCATATGTCCATTTGCATCGGCGGTCTGATGCAAAAAGGCTTTTAAGATCAACATCTTGATGAAAATAGTGTTTATTGCCTCCGATCCGGCAGATGTAAAAAGTACTTTTCCTGTTGTGGGAATCTTTTATGGTTGTCATAACGATTATCAAATTGGAGTCCTTCGTAGCTAGCTGCCATTATATAACGCTTTTTTTTCTAGCTTATGATCATGTTGAATTTTTAGATTTGGAATTTAAATTTAAAACTAAGTATTATAGCATAACTCATACAAAAATATATAAGAATTTTTAGATTTGAAATTTTTATTTCTTGGCATTACAATTGGGTCTTGAAATTCTCAAATTCAGATTTCAAACTTTCTATTCATTTCTACAATATAATGAATGCACTGTACGTGATGTTATTTCACATAGATTTCAATTGGATAGATTATACAAGTAAAGAAATTTGTCACTATTGGCTGATCAGCAACTTCAACAAATAAGAGCAATACTTGACTCTATTGGAAATTTAAATGACCAACAAGATGATATCATTCAATGAGTTAATGAAGCATTAGGGTCATTCACTGTTAAATCCTTCTTTGCATTTCTGAAACATAGCCAACAGCCTACATCAGGTTTGTCTTTAGTCTGGCAACTGACCATTGGTGTAAGAATTAAATTTTTCATGTGACTTATGTTGCAGAATAAGATACTCACTATACATAATTTTAAAAAAAAGTGGATGAAGTTTAGTGGAGATGTGTTTCTTATGTAGAAGGGGAGATGATTTAGTGCATTATTTGTTTGGAGAATGTGTTTTTTAAAAGAAGTTAATCTATGACATGATTGCCAAATATCGACTGGTAATGTCACTGCAATTATCAAGGCCAAATGAAGTCACTCAATTTTTGCTTAATCCTCATACTAGTAAGAAAGAGAGA
>CAXKVX010001933.1:0-58492 GCA_964058865.1 Eleocharis quinqueflora | reverse complement strand
CTTGTTGATGGTTTCTGCAAGAAAGGTGATATTGACAAGGCTAAGGAGTTGTTGCATGACATGATTTCTAAAGGACCCGAGCCTGATGTTGTAACATATACCACTCTTATAAATGGGCTATGCAAGAAAGGTGACATTGAGCATGCAAAGGAGTTGCAACATGAAATGATTTCAAAAGGGCACAACCCCAATGTTGTGACTTACAACACTCTTATAGATGGTTTGTGCAAGAAAGGAGAAACTGACGAGGCAAAGGAGTTGCTGCATGACATGATTTCCAAAAGACGTGAGCCTGATGTTGTGACTTATACCACTCTTATAGATGGACTCTGCAAGAAGGGTGAAATTGAGAAGGCAAAGGAGATGTTGCCTGACATGATTTCAAAAGGACTTGAGCCCGATGTTGTGACTTACAACACTCTTATAGATGGATTGTGTAAGGGCGGTGAAATTGATAACGCAAAGGAATTGTTGCATGAAATGATTTCCCAAGGGAACGATCCCAATGTCGTGACATACAACACTCTTATAGTTGGGCTGTGCAAGAAAGATGAAATTGGGGAGGCAAAAGAGTTGCTATCTGAAATGACTTCAAAAGGGCATCAACCTAATGTTGCGACTTACAACACTCTTATAGATGGGTTGTGCAAGATCGGTGAAATTGACAAGGGAAAAGAGTTGCTGCATGAAATGATTTCTAAAGGGCCGGAGCCCAATTTTGTGACGTATACCACTCTTATCGATGGGCTGCGCAAGAAAGGTGAAATTGTGAAGGCGAAGGAGTTGCTGCCTGAAATGATTTCAGAAGGGCATGAGAACTAATGTGGTGACTAGTAACACTCTTTTAAATGGGCGATGCTATAAAGGTGGAATTCCAAGGTAAAGGAGTTGCTTCTTTGAACATTGAACTTGATTTTCATGGAAGTTCTGTAACAAAATGTTTCAATTTTTTAGTTCTGCTGTTCTTCATGAAGTACTACTGTAGGTGATACGGCTGGTAGGTGATATGGCTGCTGTTCTTCATGAAGACATGCTGATTTAGCAAACCGCGGAAGGCTGCTGGTAGGTGATACGGCTTTGGTTGTTTAATGTACAGTTGGTTGAGAGCTCACGGCAAGGAAGGGGCATCATAATTGAAATGGTGGGGTCCTGTATATGTGAATTTGATGGATGGATATTTGTTTCAGTTCTTTTATTTCTGATAACTTTTAAACGGGTGATCAATTTAGTATATTTCATATCAGATACTATTGTTGAGATGTCTTGGTATTTACATTTAGTTATTACATTATTTATTATAAATAATATTGTAAATTTCAAAAATTGATGGTTTTTATGTAACTTTTTGTTGATTTTGTGCAACAAAATCTAGATCGTTGATTTTCAATCGATGCTTGATTTTGTTCTTGTTGGATTGGTTTGGATGCATCTTCTCATTTTTAAAATGATCGGGTGTAGATTTGTGCATAGTAGACTGTTGTTGCCTTGTTGGTACCGACTTAAATGCCTATTGCCTACTTTAACTATTTTTCATTTTTGTTTTTTGGCGCCTTTGATGTTTAATTGCATGATAGAGGTGCATTAAAAGGGTTAAGTGAAAGCTTTCTTCCCGGTTTTATGCAGGAATCTTATTCTTAGGTGCATTTTTTTTTTTTTTTGCACCAGAGGTGCACTATTTATGTGATCACCCAATCTAATAATTTCAACATTGTTGATTTAACAATACAAAATCTCCTGCATTATATCATTATTGACGATGAAGCGTTCAATCTTAATCCGATTATTCAGATGAAAGCGCACCATTTGATCGTCTAATGCATGGTTTAGCGAAACCAAAGCTTCAGTTGGGCCCATATAACCACGAATTCACATCTCTTGAAATAGTCAGCAACAGTGGGGTCTTCCTGCATTCTTACCGCTGTTACAGCGTCGAGTGTTGCCCGTACAGTGTTTTTGCTACAATATCACGGAATTTACAGCATAACAGTGTTGTCCGTTGACCATTTCGTGACCCCAACATTATTTCGGAGTTATTTCGGAGGATATGGATTCTATAACCGCTTGGTCGTCTTTGGGACTGTTACCATGCTTTCATTTACGGCCTAAGTGAATTTTAATTTCTTAATCTATTATTTTGCATCGAGGCTAAATTCTCGAAAGGTTGTAATTTTTGTGAATTACATTTCTTCTACAATTTAATTACTGCCCAAAAGTTGATCTAATAATTTCAAATTGTGGGGAAACTATGACCTTCTGTCCTGATTTGGAAAAGCGTGTGAGTGCCAAGTTGTTTTCGGATCATGATTTGAAGAAAACAAATACATATAAACACTTTAAAAAATATATATACACCTGGGATTAGACGTTGCAAAACGTTATTCAAAATTGAGTGATAGTGCAATGGATAGAAAGAATCAACGGTTGGTTTGATTAATCCTTAATCGTGTGTTTTATATCAATCTAGTAGAAAACATGAACGAAAGGATGCGAATAAAAATTCATCTTAGCTATAAGATTTCTAAAATTGAGCGGTTCACAATACTTTGAATTCATAGCAAAATTCACCTTAAAAAATTATGTGTTTGGTGGGCAACGATAATTTAAATCCAAGAAACCATAGATTTCGTTGTCTTCAAAAGTCAAGTAGCTGTTGTACTGTTCACGATAGCATACAGGGATCTACACGTTTAAAAAATCAATAAAAAATGATGAATAAAAATGATAATTGGTGCATGTTTAACTTGTAATAGCGAGCCTCTGGAAAAAGTAAAAGTATGTGATGTAACTGATGTGTAAAGGGATTAGAGCGTCATTGCTGACTGCCAATTTTTTTTTCTTTTTTGTTTGAGTGGTCTAGCTTTAAACTTGTATATTAAATCTAAATTAAATACCCAAGTAGGCCAGAAGTCATTGCTCTTATTATAAAATAATGATGAGATAAATAAAGGGTATATTTACCATACATTTTCTTTAAAAATAGAGCACTTAATTACTTGCCCAAGGAAAATGATTTTTTCACTATACATCTATTATAGAAGTAGGGTTCTCGATCTGATAAGAGGAAGTACACTTTTTTTTAACTCTTAAAAGATATTCTCACGGAAACGATTCCGTGCGATAGAAGATCTCGTTCGTTCCTACAAGGTTGCGCACATGTCAGCTAGAGCAATTTCATCGTGCCATAAATCAGCAGCTATATTTGAGGATCTATATTTCCTCACCATTGGCAACTTCATCTATATTTGACGAGCTATATGCCTATATTTGCACGTGCTGCACATATTCGAAACAAGTTGTGTCATTATAGGGTTGTGTGTAACGTGGTCAACGATCACGAAAACATTTTGTTACGTTATCGTTTCAGTTAACGCAGATTTTTTTTTCGTTAACCGTTTTGTGAGATGAACGACAAAGAAAAAAATTGTGTTACTATTTTGTTTAATGAAATGATTAAAACGATAAAAAAAATTGTGATCATTTATTATCACTAGATCAACAGAAAACCGGTGTTGAATTTTGAGGAGTACGTATTTGTGATGAATAAAGAAGAAATAAGAATGAAAATTACATTGATATCAAATAGTATTATGTTATCTCTCTTCTTTTATATTTTCCTATTTTACATTATTTTACTATTTTACATTTTAGTCTCTAATTATTTTTTATTCTCAACACTCTCACTATAACTAGAATTTTGTAGATATCGATCAATCATAACTTGCTCGAAACATCTCGTGTATGTGAAGAATTCTTGTGCGTACGGATCTCGAAAGATTTTCTTCTTTTGTTTTTTTTTCATTTTTCCGTATTCTTTGTTTTGCATATTTGAAGCAACACTCGCAAGAAACACACAAAAAACAACAGTATTCTAATATGTATATATATATACACACACATTACTAGTAGTGTGTTCATCAGTATTTTGATACACCATTATTGATATTTTTCTAGTGCATTTATCAACATTATGGTACACAAGTTTTGGTATTATCTAGTGTGTTTGCCAATTTTATGGTACACTAGTATTGATTATTATCAAGAGATGACTTCTTAGCTTGAAAGTCCAATCACCTCTTCATTTATTTATTTTCTTTTACCAAGGGATGATGCTCTATGGCTCTAAGGTTCATCTTGATTATGATTTTTTTCTCACCGATGGATGAGGCTATATGGCTCTAAGGTTCCACTTGGTATGTTTTTTCTTTTACCAAGAAATGAGATTCTATGACTCAAAGCTTCCTCTTGGTTGTGATTTTTGTGCAACCATATTTACTAAGAGATGAGAATTTATGGCTCTAAGGTTTCCCTTGGTTATGTTTTTTTCTCACCAAGGGATGAGCTTTGGCTCTAAGTTCCTCTCGATTATGGTCCACCGCTATATGAATTTAACAATGGATACAGTTATGTGGCAATATGATTGCTATGGTTATGTGACACCATGGATGGTATGGTTATGTGGCACTAGGGATGGTATGATTATGCGACACTATATATGGCCAATATATTTTTGGTAACCAAGCATATAACCATTTGCTATGTTTTAACTGTTAGATTAAACTCTTTTTTGGTTTGATAATTTGCAAAACAAATCAGTACTATCCTTGCACAATTTAATTTTGGTGAATTGCTGATTTATACATGTACATAAAGATGGTGCAAAGGCTCAAACATGCATGTACAAGTCAAGACGATCACATAGATATCAAGAGCAAGCAAATTGGACAAGAACAAAGGCTTGATAGAGCCTTGCGTTTTGGTAATGCAAGGGGAACCCATCACAATGGGTTCCTAACCCGTCATAACGAGTTGTCTACCCGTCACAACGGATTACCAATCCATTGTAACAGATTGAAGAGGAGAAGAGTTGGAAGATAAGAGATTTGGCAGATTGGAAGAGTCATACGTTATGGTAAAGCATCCCACACCCGTCACAACGGGTTGCCAACTCGTCATAACGGGTTCATGTCCAAAAGAGCCCAGTAGTCAGCCAAAGATGCATTGAAGGGCAATTTGGAAAAGAAGCCAACCCGTTACAACAGATTTTGTAACAGGTTGAATGATTCTGTAACGCAAGGCTTCCAGATCGAGAATTCAAGACTTCAAGATGTGCCCAACATATATATATATATATATAGATACCTTGGGGATTCGAACCAGAACAATCAAGAAAGCCCTTTCCAAATTTACAAGCATATAATTAGACAACAAAAAGAGCACAAGAGCCTTCTCCTTCAGCATCAACATCTTGAGAATGTCTAGGATAGCTAATTCTCTAATGTCAATCTGAGAGAATCCTAACGAACAACGAAACTAACGAAAAGGAACAGTCTAATTTCGTTAGTTGTTTCGTTTACTGAGCAAAACAAAAGTTATTTTCGTTGACCGTTTCGTTAGTGAAACGTAATAGATTTCGATTTAGTTAACCATTTAGTTGACGCGAAACGAAACGACCCTCCAATTAAATGTGCCATCGTTGACGAATTCGTATCCTATGAAATTATAATATCTGCCCGCCCCTTGATACGAATTCGTATCCTAAATGAACCATTTAGTTGGCCAGCATTTTTGACCTATTTGTACAGTAATTGCTACAGTGTCACTCGGTAAAACTGTTCATTCTCTTTTTAGAAATTTCTGACTGGGCTAACTGTCAATTTATTTAGTGCAGAATTATCTGAATTAAATCCTCTATATTGGAATTTGGAGCCCAGTCCAACTATTGTCCTTCTTTAATTCCTCAAAATTTAATATTCCAAGTCTAACTTTCCGATTAATTTTCAATCTAAAAGAAAAAAAAAAGGGAAAACTTTCAGAGTAAATCTTGGAACGAAGCTTCTCTCTAGAAGTCAAGTCAAGGGGCGGCTGTTTGCAAGATCTCAGCACAACGCCACAGCCTCTATATAAACCATCTTCCTCCTCCAAATTCATCTAATACTGTCTAAACCACACCTTCAATCCCCCTTTTGGTTAAGTGATCAACAAAACGAAAAAAAAAACAAGACATGGATTTTGAGTTATCAACCGATATGTTATACAAGGTGGGGCTGTTTTTCCTCGTGCAAGCCTTGGTGTATCTGATCCTCTTCAATTCTTCCAATATATTCTCGACTATGAAAAGATCTTTTAGCTTTCAGCAATCTAGTTCCGCTAGGATACGCCGCATGGAGGCGTTTCTCGCGGACATGCCGCCTGGTGGCGAGCCATCGACCCCAAAGGTGGTCTCTGAAAAGATGGAGTAAATGGATGCCTCATCTCCTACAACTCAATTTATATATATAGAGGTGTACGTAGGAATATTTTTGTTTTATTAATTGTTTGATTCCTTCATTGAGATTTAAGTTCGCCAGGTTGATTTAGATTTTTTTTCTTTATTTTTCATTTGGAATTCTGATGGTATATAAGTGGATGCGTGTTGTGTATACAATAGGGAATATAAATGAATGTAATTATGCGATTATGGATTCAAGTAACACTGTATTTTATTTTTTATTTATTTTTTTGCTTCATTGCCCATAAGCTTCACTGTGTAGTTTTTTCTGTGAAGAACGTGTGTGATTAGTGTTATTTTGGTCTCTGAATAACAGTATCAGTTATTGCTTAAATTACATACAAATTTATTACATAACCAAATAATAACCAATATATAACTTTAAGAATATGTTTGTAACTTTTTTATTTATACTTTTTTAACTCGTTTCAAATATATTGTAAAGATCATCAAAATGACCATGATCTTGGATAATGTGATGCTTCTAATTTATTGTTTATAGTGCTTTCAGAACTAAATGACAAGGGACCATTAGCTTTCCTAGGTTCATTTTGTCAATAACATAAATAAAAAAAACTTGTATTGTTTTTCTCCTTTCTGGTTTTGCTAACAGCCTAAAAAAATAAGCCTAATGCACATAAAATGAAGGATAATTTAATGTGTTTGATCGTGCCAACTTCTTTCAGAATATTGAGCTTTATTATTAATTTAACTATATCTTCAATCTTTGGTTTGGAGTAATATCTGGTTTTTTTTTTTTTTTTGGGGGGGGGGGGGTGGGGTCCATAGTACTGTAATGTGAAATCCGACATCTGTTGTTATTATTGTGATGGCACAATGACGCTATTGCCTCAATGACAAGTGAGTCCTACAAAATTTATATTATAATATATAGTTCTTGAATCAAATCACAATCATTCAAATTTAATTCGAACGACCAAATTAATTTAATAACACAGCTGTGCTCCACAACTACGACAGCAGATGTGCTCCACAAATCACAATCGTTAAAATCTAATTCAAACGTGCAAATTAATTTAATCCGAACGTCAAACTCAATCTGAGTTCATATTTTAACTACGCTTCATTGTCATTTTGTTTGTGGTGAAACCCAAAAAGGAAAGTATATGAGAATAGACTATAGAGCTTTCTCAATTATGGGTAAGTGCAGGCTTTCCTAAAGCCCACTAAGAGAATTTTAAAAGTCCAGTGCACAAGTTTCTAAAGCCCATAGAATCACCGGAAATAATATGAGTTATAAACTATTTTTGGAAGAGTTACCTTATTCTATTCTGCAAAATACGATTGAAGCGATATTTTGCGTTTATATTTTAATTTTAAAGTTCGAACGATCATCTGAATTGTTGAACATGATCTATATTAGAAATCTATCTGAAGACAAAATTTTATATTTTATATTTTATATTTTATATTTTATTTTTTAAAGAGATAAAAAATCATTCTAATTGAATGATTCAAAAATGTTTATATCAATTGTATATCAAAGAGCTTAATAACACGTGAAACACGCCAACTAAGTTTCTTATAAACTAAGAAACTAATATTGTGTAACAAAAATCTGTGCGAACTCAACAGTACAAATGTACAATGGTGAACATAAAAAAAAATTGTGGAGTGTCAGTGTGTGAGCACCATAAAATGGTCCACATTATCTTACTTTTCGCATAATCAAATTGGATTTTTGTTGATGCAACGAGTCATAACCTTATCTTATCTTGGTGCTTTCAAAAAATAAATTTATGGCACAAGAATATTCCAACGCTCCACGATTATTTTAGAGTCCATACGAAAATCATGTGGGATTAAATAAAAGAATAAAAAATTGAAATAAATTGAATGCGGTATAACTCGTGTATAAAGTTACGCGCATATCAACTGGAGAGATATGGCGAACAATCTCAGCCGTATGATACATACATCAAACGGTTAACGGCTAATATTTGATTGACCAATCCCCATCATTGGCAGCAGCGATGAACTATACAAAACAAGGTCTCCTGTCAATTTAACGATTCATTGGAGAATTATCTGGATTAAATGCTCATTGGTTTCATGTCGACATCCTTTGGAGCCCTAACCAATTCTTTTATTTCTTTCATTCTAGAAGTTTAATATTATGAATTTATGATGATAATATTGAAGTACTAGTCGAACTTTCCTAATAAAAGCTTGGAACGAAGCTTCTCTCTATACGTCAATGGTCAAAGGGGCGGCTGTTTGAAAGTAACTCAGAACATCCTCTATATATACATACCTCTTCCTCCATCCTCCAAAACCAAAATTGAACTCAAAACAAACTCAACCAAAAACACTCCCTAAACCACACCTTCAATCCTCTTTTTTTTTTGTTTGCAAAATACAAATTAAGACATGGATTTTGAGTTATCAACCGAGATGTTACACAAGGTAGGGCTGTTTGTACTCGTGCAAGCCTTGGTGTATCTGATCCTCTTCAACTCGTCGAGTTTGTTCTCAACTACGAAAAGTTTGAGCTTTCGACAACCTAGTTCGGTTAGAATGCGCCGCATGGAGGCATTTCTCACTGACATGCCACCTGGTGGCGAGCCATCCCCAAAGCCGGTCTCTGATAAGATGGAGTAAAATAGTAAATGGATGTCTCATCTCCTACAACTCAAATTATAGAGAGGTGTAGGAATATTATTGTTTTATTCTTTTATTGAGATTTAAGTTCGTGAAGTTAATTTAGATTTTTTTTTCTTATGTTTCTTTTGGCATTCTGATTGTATATGGATTATATATATATGCGTGATGTGTATGATAGGCATGAAATGAATTTTATGCCATTTTTAATTCAAATAACACTGTGTAGTTCTTTGTTGAAGAACATGTATGATAAATGTGATTTTGGCAATTACTTTTGATATAGAAACCAAAAATATGCCCGGGACATGATATAATTAGTTAACAATTGTGAACATTGAGAGCAAAATGAATCTTAAAGACTGGGACTTCAAACTAGTCATTTATTTATGAGGGTTATCACATTGATAACAGTAATTTTGATCATTTTAACAATTTTATCAAATAAATTAAAAAATCTTAAAAATAAAGAAATTTGCATTGTCATATATATTATAAACGTATACATTGATTGCTTTTTTATTTCATTGCATTTAAGTATCATTTGATACTCAATAAAAAGTCTTTAAATGTGATATAAATTTCATATGATTTTAATAGTATCAAATATTTTTTTAATATGAGTGTTAAATGATACTTATTAAATTACATAAATATTTGAAACATAATCAATATATAATCTAAGGATATGTATATAACTTTTATTCTATTCTAATTTTTCAAACTTATTTAAATAATCTATTGTAAAGATTATGCAATATTACTCATCATCATGTTATCCTTTCCTTTATTGTTTATAATGCCTTCAGAACTAACCTAGAAGGGGCCAGTTTTCAGAACTAACGGTCAAAGGCTCAAAGGGGAGAAATAATTGAATTCTAAAGAGACCTCTATATATTAACTATCTTCCTCCAAATTGAACTACAATAAACTCAACCAAACTCACTCCCTTCAATCCTCCTTTTGTTAGATTAGGTGATCTAAAAAAAACAGAGAGAAAAACAAGACATGGATTTTGATTTATCAACCGTATTATACAAGGTTGGGCTCAAGGGCGAATTTATTCAGAGGCAAGCTCAGGCACGTGCCTGAGCTTAATTTTTGGAATACTATATTTTGTTATGTTATTTTTCACTCAGACTCATAATTACAGTCCAACTTGTATATGACTATATGAGTGCCTGAGCTTTGAATACCTAAAGTGACTAGGCTTGGAAGTTATACGTGGGTAAAGTGCGCTTATACGCAGATCATTGTGCATATTAGGCCACAGAAGATCAATAGGAATACTTTTGAAAGATTAAATGCATATTTTTAATGATAAAATGGCTAGAAATAAAACTTTCATCATGAATCGAACTCAGGAATTGTCTGTGGGATTCAAGCGCCTTAACCACTGAGCAACAGATCATTTTGTGTCTTTCTTTATTATCTACTTTCTGTTAAATATTAAAATGGTGCCTGGGCTTGGTTGATCGTCTGGATCCTCCCCTGGTTGGGTTGTTCCTACTCGTGCAAGCCTTGGTGATCTGATTCTCTCCAACTCCAATATGTTCTCAGCTATGAAAAGATCTTTTAGCTTTCAGCAACCTAGTTCGGTTAGGATACGTCGCATGGAGGCGTTTCTCGCTGACATGCTGCCTGACGGCGAGCCGTCCTCAAAGGTGGTCTCTGAAAAGATGGATTAAATAGATGCCTCATCTCCTACAACTCAAATTATAGAGAGGTGTAGGATTATTACTATTGTATTCCTTTATTGAGATTTAAGTTGGTAAAGTTAATTGAGATTGTTTTTCTTATTTTTCATTTAGGACTCTGATGGTTAAGTGGATGCATGTTTTGTATAATAGGCACTAAATGAATGTTATGAGATTTTGGATTCAAATAACACTGTGTAGTTCTTTCTGTGAAGAAAATGTGTGATTAGTGTGATTTTGGTCTTTGCTTTTGATATAGAAACCAAAAATAGGCCTCAGAAATACCTGAAATAATTAGTTGAGAATTTTTTACATGGTCACAGCATATTGAATCTTAAGATGCCTAGCTGACTACTCATTATTTTTTATTTATGAGGGCATCACATTAATAATGGTTATTTTGACAATTTTAATTATTAATTATCAAATAAATTCAAGAAAAAAGAGTTCATAGGCATATTACTAAACTTAAGATTGATTGTGTTGAAATTTTATTGAATTTTAAGTATCATTTGATACTGATCAGAAGTTTTTGAATGTGAACTGATATAAATTTCATACTTATAGGTCTTTAATAAAGTATCAAATGATAATTTTACTCTTTTTTTTTGGAATAAGAGTATCAAATGGTAGTTAAGTTACATAAATTTTGAAACTTAACCAATACATAAAGTTAAGAGTATGTTTATAACATATTTCTATTTCTACTATTTTTGTAAACTTTTTTTAATATCTATTGTAAAGATTATCAAAGTAACTCATTATCATGTGATGCTTTTCTTTATTGTTTATAAATGCTTCAGAACTAACCGAGAAGGGGCAGTAGCGTTCTTAGGTTCCTTTTGTCAATAAAGTAAATAAATAGAAGTTGTACTCTTTTCTAGTTCCTAGTTTTGCTAGCAGCCTAAACAAACAAGCCTAATGCACATTAAAATGAAGGATAATTATTGGGTTTGATCGTGCCAAATTCTTTTAGAATATTGAGCTTTATCACTTAATATCATATCTTCAATCTTTGTATTCTAGTAATATCTGAATTATTTTTAGTTGCATAGTACTGTAATGTGAATCCCAAGTTAATAACAGATCAAATGATTAAAAGTTCATTTTTAACTCTGCTTGCGTGTCATTTTGTTTTTCTGGATGAGTGGGCTTTAACATTTCGTAAAGCCCAAAATAAAAAAAATCTCAAAATGAGCTTTCTAAATTTTGAGCTATGGGTCCCTATTATGGCCGTCAAACGTCCAAAACGGCAGCGGAACAAGGTTGTTCCGTTTTCGTTCCATTTCGTTGACGGAACAAAAAAAGTCTTCCGTTTCCGTTTCGTTTCGCACGGAACAGTGATTTCCGCGAAAATTGCACTGAAATGTAACGAATTTCACTTCCGTTTATGTTCTACTGAGTTAAACGAAACAAAAATCTCTTTCATTTCCGTTCCGTTTTGGACGGAACGAAACGGAACGTCCGAAACAAAAGGATATTGACAGCCCTAGTCCCTATCGGCTGCCATAGTTTCTCTATGACACGCCTTCCATAGTTTGTCTGTAACGAGTTCTCTCTGTGGATTTCATTTTCTCCGCTCTTTGCAGAAGATTATATCTGAACCGTCGAATTAGAAATCAACTGTTCTAATTAATAATATAAAAATTTCTACTGAATCATATAGTTGATGATCGTGTATTGATCTCTAAACGAACGGTATTGATCAATCTTCGCTCTCAGCAGAGATACAAATATTCGCAGAGAATACTAGTCCTAGTTTGTCTGACTTTTTTTAATTAGGATTAGATTTGAACGACACAAATTTTATTGTAGGAATTTATTTTTTATTGTTTATTTTGTAGAACCCACCGTCAAAAACTCAGTAAGGGAATTTGAAAAGTCAAATGAAGAGGTTTTAAAAGCTCATAAATTCACAAGAAGAGTGTGCTAATAGTCTTTCTTAATCGTCCTCCTCTCGAGCCTCTCGTTAGAAGACAAAAATAATTAATGTTCTGCTATGTCTGCTTTGCTATGTTTGTTATGTCTGCTCCTCTGCGTGCCTTTAGATAATCGAATGTGGATATGGATAAGATTTAATTTCCGTTAATAAATGGTCAAGGATACGGGTAAATGCTATTTCATACTCGCTATACTATAGGGTAAATTATAAAAAAATATTAGTACAAAAATTAGATAAAAGATAAAATATTTACATTTTAATTTGATTGTTTTGATAAAATAATTTGAGTCGAAATCGATTGTATATTTATATTTTTTTATAGGCAAAAACTTGGGTATTCCACTAGCTGAGTACACTTGCATACTCTAACTAGTGGTGATCAGTAGAATTGAATTTAGAGAATTGAAAAATAAAAAATTTATATTATTACAAGGTACAATGCATGTGATTGGTGGAGATGGATAGACTAGATACTCCGGTGAAGTATGCAAGTTTTTGTCTTTTATATTATATAGAGATACGATTGTATTAAATAAATAAGTTTTAACAGTTTATTTATAAAAAAATTGAAAATAATAACTATACAAATATTATCATTTTCGTCCATTACTCATTTGTTATCTTGTAATTTTAACGGATAAGAAAATAATACGAATAAGTCAAATTTTAACGAATAAAAATAATATAAAAGTAGGACAAATTTTAAAAAATACGGATACGAAAATATCTTCATTTGTCCCGTATTGCACCCACTGATTGCCCTGACTAAATATCTGTGTTAGAGCACCATAAAATCATGTTCGAATATTTTTCTTCCTCACAAAATAGTAATATTTTTTTATTCATACCCGTAAATTTATATTATACACAAAACACACTAACTCCATTTAAATCTGAAAAATTACCACTATATTTGAACCTAAGACTTCTTCCTTGAATTTAATATCTTAACCACTCCGCTAGAAGTTGGTAATACAAAAATAATAATGTTATCACCATTTTCGTGGAAAAGGGAAATATCCGAACAGCCGAACAGGTCATGTCCTCAGTAGTGTTCTAAATTTGTGCCGCTTAATTTCAAACACGATTTGGCACGGCACGGAACGACACGACATGGTTAGTATTTTATTATTTTTACCGTGTTGTTTTGTGTCGTGCCAAAAATTAGAAGGGGTCGGAACGAAACGGTTAAGACACAGCACGTTTAGGCACGTCGTGTCTAAACGTGTCGTGTCTTAACCGTTTCGTGCCTAAATGTGTCATGTCTTAACCGTGTCGTGTCTAAACGTACCGTCTCTAAACGTGTTGTGTCTAAACATGTCGTATCTTAACTGTCTTAACTATGTTGTGATTCGTGCATAAATGTTTATTTTTTAAAATTTGTAAAATTTAAAATAGAATAATTAATAAATGCAAAAGATTTCAAAAAAAATTGAACTTCTGTGTCTATCTGTGTCTACCTGTGCCGTGTCGTACCTACTCGTGTCGTGTCATGTCGTGTCTCTTCTCGTAAACGTTCTGTGTCGTGTCGTGTCATATAGTATGAAATCTAAGCACGACACGTGAACAATACCGTACCGTATTTCGTGTTGTGTCTTAACTGTGTCGTGTTCTTATCGTGTTGTGTTGTTCCGTGCCGTTTTCAGACACGCAAACACGATTTTGAAAACGCTAGTCCTTAGTCCTAACATGGTCCCCATTGTCATTTTGCATAATCTAATTGGATTCTTGTTTATTCAAAAGTCATATAACCTTATCTCGGTGCTTTCAAAAAAATTATTTTTGGCACGAGAATCCAACGACTCCGCGATTACTTTAAAGTTTAAATCCAGACAAAAAGCTTGGTCCATGTGTGGGATTAAACAAAAAAAAAATAGAAATAAAACTAAGCAAAGTTGATCCATCAGTCATATCTCCTCTGCTTTCCTAGTAGAGAGCTTGAGAACCAGAGAGAATAATTAGAGATTAGAAATGGCTTCTTCCTCAAAAACGATAAGAAGGTTGGAGGTAGCATCTCCTGTACCGGCCGATATCGACATCGCCAACTCGGTACAGCCTTTCCCCATCTCTGAAATTGCGGAGAGCCTCAATCTCAGCCCCAAGCACTACGATTTGTACGGGAAATACAAGGCTAAGGTTAAAACTTTGTTATGATACCTCCTTTCTTTCTCATTTTGATTCTTTTGATTCGTTCTCTATTGTAATGGGTCATGACCTTGACGAAAGATTCAATTTTTAGGTGCTTTTGTCGGCGCTTGACGAATTGCAAGGATCGGAGGAAGGGTATTACGTGGTGGTGGGAGGAATCACACCGACTCCTCTTGGAGAAGGCAAGTCGACTACCACAGTTGGTCTCTGCCAAGCGCTTGGTGCCTTCCTTGATAAAAAGGTCTCCCTTTTAATTTGATTGTATCGAGTTTTCTTTGTTTAATGGAGAATGCTTAGTGTTGGTTATGTAGTTGTTCTTATCTAGAAATTAGTTCAGGTTCAGTACCTTTGATCATTCTGATTTATTTTAATTTAAAAGAAAATACATTTACCCTTTTTGGAGTCATTTTTCACAGAAAAGGGTTACAGTTTCGATACTGTCTGTATGGTGTTCTCTTGGTTAAATTGAGAATGGTGGTTTCTACAGAGTTATAAAATACTTGCTTTTTTTATTCATAGTTATAAAATGCTTGCTAAGAGGATGTTTAATTTGCTCTTTCATAATTGTATACAAGGGAAATTAGTCAACCTTTTTAGTCAAAGGGTACACTGGTTTCAGCATGATTGATTGATTTAGCCAACTATAACTTGGTCAGCTAAACTGAAGTGCTTCCTTCCTCAGAGTGTTTTACATGATGAGTGCTTTCATTTGTCCAGTTACCAAATAACTGTTGTTGGAACATAATTTCAGCTTGGGAGAAACTAAATCTAGACTGTTGCCTGTTGCAAAAAGCATAAGCACTCAAATCTGACAGATTTGATAAAATTGCTTGTTGTTAAGGGTTTGCTCTGTCCGCTATGTCGGTGCGTGAGCACAGTAATAGGGTTTCCGGATAATACCCATTATTCTTTTTCATCATCTTGTGAACAAATGAACAAATTGATTGGCTGTTAACGAGTAATTTGTTTGATACTCATCGCTTTCCTGACTTAACAAAATTTACAAATTATGCTCATATTATTCTCTGAATTCACAGAATTTCCTCTTTGCTGCAATTATCAGATTCTTTTTATATATTTCTATTATAAGAAGCGAATTATTTCTGAATTATACCCGAATACCGGAATCATGAACTTTACACCTAGCTGAATTATTCTTGAACTCCGAATGTGGTACTATGGCACCATGGTGAACAAGTTACTACTGGTATGAATTCTACTATTACCCTATTTATCAGCATACAACACTGTGAGTGTTTACTTACCTTTCTTAAATACAGGTTTTTACCTGCCTCCGTCAGCCATCACAAGGCCCGACGTTCGGCATAAAAGGTGGAGCAGCAGGAGGCGGGTACAGCCAGGTAATACCAATGGATGAGTTCAACCTCCACCTCACAGGAGACATACACGCCATCACTGCTGCAAACAATTTGCTGGCAGCGGCCATTGACACCCGCATTTTCCATGAGGCGTCTCAATCTGACAAGGCCCTTTTCAACAGGTACCTCTGCTAGGTGATGGATTGTTGCTCCATTTTATTTGTTTGCAAATTACAAAACCAACACTTTATTGTATATGCGAAAGAAATAATTGGTTACAAGCAAGTACCACCAGAGGTTTTTTTTGCAAATTACAAAACCAACATTTTGCTGTATATACCTAAGAATTGGTAGCAAGAAAATACGAAGGGGTTTTTTGCTTTATCTACAAATAAATTATTAGAACTTAGAGGAAGCTCATATAAAATGGCTAACAGTAACATGTGAATAACAGTTGTTTATCGCAAATGGCTTGGTATACATGAGATGAAAAACTTGTTTGCACTTTATAGAATACCCTATCCATTGTTCTGATCTAAAGTTTGACTCTTGTTTGCAAACATGTTAAGACTTTTGTTGTCAGTAAAAAATGTGAGAAAAATTTGGTAATACTTGGAAATATCACAACATGTTGATTCCAATATGGAAAAACAAACAAAAAAGGGCATGCAGGTACTCAACTGCACTCTCACAAAACTCATGTAGGTGAGAAAATTATGACATCTCATTGATAAATTTAATTTCTACTAGATTATGCCCACCAAACAAACAAGGCAAACGAACATTTGCTGATGTAATGCTCCGGCGGCTAAAGAAGCTTGGTATCTCAAAAACAAATCCAGACGAGCTCACACCAGAAGAAATGAAAAAATTTGCTCGGTTGGACATTGATCCGGAGTCCATTACCTGGCGTCGAGTCATGGATGTGAATGACCGATTCCTACGGAAAATCACAATTGGACAAGGGCCGGAAGAAAAGGGAATGGTTAGAGAGACAGGATTTGACATCTCAGTTGCCAGTGAGATTATGGCTGTGCTGGCATTAACCACCTCCTTAGGCGACATGAGAGAGAGACTTGGTAATATGGTAATTGGTAATAGTAGAGCCGGTGAACCAATAACTGCTGATGATCTTGGTTTAGGTGGTGCCTTGACTGTTTTGATGAAGGATGCAATTAATCCAACACTAATGCAAACCTTAGAGGGAACTCCAGTGTTGGTTCATGCTGGCCCATTTGCAAACATTGCACATGGTAATTCGTCAATTGTTGCGGACAAAATTGCCCTCAAGTTAGTTGGCAAAAATGGATTTGTGGTGACTGAAGCAGGTTTCGGAGCAGATATTGGTACTGAGAAGTTCATGAACATAAAGTGCCGGTACAGTGGACTGGTACCGCAGTGTGCAGTTATTGTCGCAACTATAAGAGCCCTTAAGATGCATGGTGGCGGCCCTGATGTAGTGGCTGGGAAGCCCTTGGATAAGGCATATTTGGAAGAGAACGTGGCACTTGTTGAGGCTGGGTGTGTGAACCTTGTGAGGCATATAGAGAATACAAAGGGGTATGGGGTGGGTGTTGTGGTAGCAATTAATAAGTTTGCGACAGATTCTGATGTAGAGATGAGTGTGGTAAGGGATGCTGCACTCAGGGCTGGAGCCTTCGATGCTGTCGTCTGTAGCCATCATGCTCATGGTGGAAAAGGCGCGGTTAGTATTATTTTGGAACTTCCTGTTACCTAGTTACATTTTTGTGAAGTTTTATTCTTTAGAGTTGATCATTGCCATTCAGTTCTGTTATTTTTTTTCTTATTTATTGTTGGTTTGAGGTAAATAAGTTTTGATTTCTTAGTGGTGGTTACTTTTACTGGTGACTGAATTAAATGCAAGGATCCGATTGGTGCTAGTATCATACTGGTCATGACAAATAGCACTATACACGAAATTCATGGTTTACTGTATTGGACTTTTTATTGGATTCATTTGAAATTGGGAAATAGAGTTAGATGGTACAACCTGGAACATTAGATACGAGTATTAGAGAAACATATCATATGTATCCTTTATCCCTTGTGACATTATTTAAAGTTTGTTAATTGTTGGTATGATTTTCAGGTGGACCTTGGAATTTCTGTGCAAAAAGCATGTGAAAGCCAATCACAGCCATTAAAATTTTTATATCCTCTCGATATCAGTATTAAAGATAAGATTGAGTCAATAGCCAAGTCCTACGGCGCTAATGGTGTAGAATACTCTGAACAGGTATGCAACCATTGCTCAATGGACATGAAAGAGTTTTGAATTTGTAACGATACCAGATGTTTAGATTAGCAATCAAATGATTTGTGTTTTCGGAAAGTAATTGATTTTATAACAGTTCAGTCAATTCATACTGCAATCTAACATGGATATTATGATGAATTAATCTTTTGTGTCAACTACAGTACTATTATCTTGGTTTATTTGTTTTTCTATTGTGAAGGCTGAGAAGCAAATAGAGCTGTACACGAAGCAGGGTTTCTCGAGGCTACCAATATGCATGGCGAAGACCCAGTACTCATTCTCTCACATTCCATCTCTCAAAGGTGCACCTGTCGGGTTCACCATACCAATAAGGGATGTTCGAGCCAGTATTGGGGCAGGTTTTATCTACCCGCTTGTCGGGACAATGAGCACTATGCCTGGCCTCCCAACCCGTCCTTGCTTTTTTGATATAGATGTCGATATATCCACCGGCAAAGTTATGGGTCTCTCTTAAAAATCTTTCAGCATTTTTGTAACTGGATAGCCTACCCCAATTTATTTGGGGATAAAGGCTTTGTTGTTGTTGTTGTTGTTGTTGTATTTTTGTAACTGGATCTTGAAAATTTTGAATAAAGGGCTCCTGAGTGAGAACCTTGTTAGTACGCATGTAAGTTTTTCTATGTACGATTGTAATATCGTTATGCAGATGGCATTGAACTTAGATTTTTTTTCTTCTTTACCTTTGTTCTTGTTTTTAATTGTGGCTTTGAAGTTTGAACAAAACCGCTAGTGCTTGTGCAAAAAGAGTTGCTCGTTTGAAGACCTTATGGCCCATGAGACTAGTTGTTCAATGTATGCTCACTAAACAATTCAAGGCTTTAGGCCCATTGCAATCACTTCAGAAGGCTTTCCTCAAAAGCGATTTTAAACCTAGAAATAGAAAATCTCAGCTCAGGAACGCTTCTGCAGTTCTGCTATGGATTTGTTTTGAATGGCTCTGCTTAATTAATTGCTCTCTGACCGTGGGGTTCTATTAATTTAGGCGGAAATCCAAACATAATATACGGTGTCTGGTAAAAACAGTGACGCCAAGGCTTAAACTGATTTGGGCTGAGCTTTTGAAGCCGTGTGATAAATGCTCAAATCCTAGCTAGTCTAAAGTGGTGGTTAGGATGCACTCATTAACTCTGTTAGCATGTCGCTGTAATAATGATTTTTAATGAGATATTTCTTCTCACTGTTGAATATATATAACACCAGATTTCGTTACTGTTTGGCTGATTCATTAACCTCTTTACCCTGCTGTTCACGACATGCTGCTGCTGGTACTTGACTACTTGGTAGGTTTTTGAGTCTGTGAAAAGCATGTACTTTTGTTATTTTGACTTAATACAATGAATTCTCACTGTGTTATCATCACTTGAATAGAGCTTGCTTCCTATCCAATTTGTATTTGAATGGAGACTGAGAGAATTGAAAAGGAAAAACATATGTCATGTCTCATATAATGAAACTTGGAGAAAATAATACATGTATAACGCTATGAAAACAAATTGTTTCTTTGATGCCAAGATGTCTGTTGATATTCATTCAACTGTTAATATATTTTCTCCTTCATTCTTATTAAGGAGCTTGATAACGGAGCACTCAAGAGTCCTGATTTAATGATTTTTTGGACGGACGATGTAATAGTCATCTGATCAAATTCCATTGCAGCGTTTCTCAAGCAAATTTCGAATTTCAACACAATCGGTCTCAAGAATTCGCCATAAAAGATCCAATAAAACTTGTGACTTAAGAGTAAAATTGCGTTGGAAATTAAGATAGGCAATAGATTTTAAACTTGAGTCAAGTCTAATACCTCCCAAGCAGTTAAACAGTGGGTCACTCATTCATTTTTTTTATATAATCCATTATGTATTATATATAATGCTCTTATAGTATATATTTTTTATTATAAAACTGTGATTATTAAAATATATTAATATGCGTGTGATTTTTTGTCTACATTATTTTCTCACGTTGTTATGCACGGGTACGATTACTAGTATTGAACTAAGAACTTGAGATCTTAAGGATGACCAGATTATCTCCGTTTGAAATTGAAAGGAGAGGATATAAAGTTTGCCATAATAATCATTAAGGTTTTCATGATTACTCAATAAGCACGCGGATTTGTCTTAGATTTTGTTCGGAGAAAGGAAGGAAAGAGAAATCAAGTTTGCAATGAATGTCACTGTCGTATAAATGCCCTTCGTTGAAAGGATAAAGCTTGTTATCTTTTCTACATTTCAGGAAAGTTTAAAGATGTAAAATGCTGTAGAATTTAATTAGTTTCAGATTTAGACGAATCAATTGCAAATCGAAAAAAAAAACTAGGGGCATGTTCGAGCACAATGTTGGAATAGGAAGAACTTTTGTGGATATATAGAAGCAATTTCTGAAATATCTTATTCCTTTATTCTTAGAACTATCAAAAAAGGATCAATTCTTTATCCCTACTGACATAACCATGTGACATGAGCTCTTGTGGGTCACCAGTATATTTGCAGGGATTTGTGTTCCCTGAGAAAGAATAAATATGGTCTGGTGGTGAAAGGAGAGAGAGTCTTGGAATATATTCCATTCCATGACTGTTTATTGCAAAACAAAACAATACAATAAATATATATAAGTTACATTACTAAATTTAATATCAGAAAGAATTAATTGTAGGACTGAAAATTTCCATCTGGATGTAACAAATGAACAGTAGATCTACTAATGAAATTTATGAATATGGCCTATTGAACAGTAGGTCAAAGCAATTATGAGGAAGATGATAATTTACACTATTATTACAAAGCAATGGTGGCATGGGGCCGGGACCCAAGTTTCTCTCTTTACATCCATTCTGTTTTTCTCCACTTGTATGATTATGATTTATGAAATATGCATGCTCACCTGATGTCATTTCTTGTCCCCCTCTGTATAATTGGTAGGGGCCAACGCTGGATTTATGCTTCTCAAATCTTTAGTGAACTAAAATATCACTAAGTTCCATCATGAATATAAAATTAATATAACACTGTATTTTTCAATAATAAAGCAAGACGATCATTTAAATAAAATGTGTTCATGATGACTCATTTCTGAGCTTTGAAATGAAAAAAAAAATGTTGTATTGGTTTTTTTTTTTGAGATAGAGATGAGAGATTTGTCACTCAAATCTTATTGAACTTTGACATAAAATATTTCGTGGTATTTTTCACGGGATTTCAAACCTACATCTCCCACCTGAAGAGCAAAAAAAAATGAAATTGTTAGTTTAAATATTTTAATATAGTGATGACTGATGAAGTATCAATTTTATTATTTTATATTAAAATAAAGGGTTCCAAAAGTTTGGAACTGTAATTATTAGATATTTATTATTTTATTACCAGATATTTTCCTTATTAATAATGTAAAATAGCAATTTTAATTGGAATTGAGGGTGGTTGTTGTAATAATAAAAGTTCGGAAGTGTAATTGTCGTAAGAGAGAAATTGTCACAAGATTAATTAATTTGTGTATGATGTGACAGCATTACCACTTAAAAGTTTTTTTATCTTACCAGTTTGGAATTTATATGTTTTTATTTTCACCAAATATGCTTCTTATATAATTAATAAGAACAACGTAGTACCAATCTATTGGTTATTACAGTGTGGTCCGTGATTGGTGGAATGGTGGTTTATTTTCTTTCTTTTGTCTTTAGTTTGTGATGAGAAATTCTCTGTTAATACAACAAACAAATAAAGTATATAGCTAATAGGGAAGCTTTAGTTATCACTGTTGGCCATTGGCCAATTTCCATGTTGTCATCATTATGTACTTAGGTTACACCAATCATTCAAACATGCAAGGATGTTAGTTGTTGCGTTGTCCCGTTTGGATAGTTAGGTATGGCTTTTTTTTTTATCCTCCTCATTTGTCTTGAGTTGAATCATTATACGAGCATGATTATGCATGCAATTGGTACCATGATTATGCATGTGATGACCCCAAGATGCTATCTTTGCTTCTAAGCAAAAATTCTACTCCACAACTCCACAAGCATTCTCTCCCTCTCTTGTTGGAAATGGAGATAGAAAATACAAAAGTATCAAACCCTTTCTGACAAATTAACAGGAAGAGAGAGACGAGATGTGATCCATCAAACATCAGACCATCACTGCACGAGAGAGAGATAGAGAGAGAGAGAGAGAGAGAGAGAGAGAGAGAGAAGGATATGATTGCAAGACGCATGTGGCATGATTGACCACACGGAGAGAGATGAGACTGGAGAGAGGTGAGGCAAATGTAATCATTGCAATGTTAGACTTGTAAGTTGTAACCAGTTTTCATTATTGGAGCATTGCTTGGTCGCTGCTTGTTTGCTACTTTGCTTCTTCATTTCTTATTAATTTTTGTATCTCTCCTTCTCTTCCACATTGAATTGAAGTTGTCAGACTCTGCATGCATGCTTGTACCGATGATATACGTACGGTTCAGGTATTCTGTGACGAATCAATATGACAGAAATGTGTGGTTAATTTGATTGCTAAACTTGCTAACGTCATACAATATTTGAATTTTTTTATTTGATTTTTAGAATGTACATGTACTAAAAAAATATTTTGTACGACTTAGTTTTAATTACTTTATGGTGAATGACCAATAGCATTAAAATTAGTTCAAATTTGATATATGTTCTATCAACAGTTTGAAAAAACAAGAGGAAGGATTCAATGCTTATGTTTGTTGATGCCTGTCTGCATATTTTTTGTTTCGAGTTTAGATTTTGAAATGTAACTGTTAGATGAATTTTAAATCGATCTAAATATATGTTTATAACAAATGACAAATTTTAGCTTCGTTTAAATAGTCATAAAGAGAGACGCTTAAATTGTCTAATTTGAACCGTTGATCTTATTAGCTCTTTATGACTATCGAAATAAAACTGACATGGTGTAATATTTTTATATGATATATATGAAATATCCAATCAGTTAATTATAATATTTAAGAATTTTAAAAATATTTAATTAAAAATTAATTTCTTGAAAACCTATGGAACATCAAAATCATAGGTTGGATCTTCTCATATATCATAGGACTTTGATGAAGCACAGAAGTTGAATACACAAAAGAATTATCCATACAATAAATTTTGTTTATAATGGACAAAAAAAATTAAATATAAAGCAATTACAGTCATTGATTGTCATTAACAATCATGTTCACTTCGCCATAAGTAATATGACAATCAAATTAATCTCGATTCATAACAGAATTAATCATAATCTTTTATTAAGAAAAATTGCAGCACAAATCAAGATAGATGACCAAAAAGATACAAATTTAACAATTGAAAATGTAAAAAGATATGATAGTCAGAAAACTTGAAAGTTCAATTTTTGAATGTATTATAACTCGAAAATTTAGTAAGTCTCGTGAAAAGTTCTAAAAAATCGCACAAACACCCTTTATTATTTGTTCCAAAGAAAGCAACAAAAAAGTATAAAAAAAAAGCTGTCGTCTCCAATCATTTTCTTTTTTTGGAAGGAGCCAGATACTCTCTAGATAGACCTCGCTATTTTGAACCCTTAAAAATTCAATTTCTCACTTAGTATTCATTCAATAATTCACATAACTTCGAGATCTGTTCGTATGAATCTCGAAGTTATGTGAATTATCATGAATTATTGAATGAGTACTTCACCTTATGGGATACGTCACTGGATACGGATTCTAAAAGTTTGCCTCTATTTTGAATACTTCCATAATATTGACCCCAATTAATCTTTGAATTTCAAAATATATATTATTTTTATTTTCTAAGATTTTAATATTTTTGATTAAAAAAAATATCTTAATAACTAGTGCCACCTAATTTCTATTGGATTTAACAATTTAATGGACTGTACGGGACGCCATACAAATCATACAGATTATGGACATAATGTGTTATACATTGTATATTAATTACATATCATAATATATCCATAATAAGTGATCAATTAAAGTATAAAGTATATGCATATAAAGTGTTTTAGAAATGGTCCCTTAAGTGTGCAGAAAATTGAGTCTGATAATTACAATTTTATTGATTGACTGAATTAAATAATTACCAGCACTACTAAATGGCACCTGATGTCTAAGAAATAAACATCAGATTCTCTCTTTCTCCCAGCAGGAAAAGAATATAGAAAATGTTATTCTCTCCACATAAAAATATAAGAAAGAGAAAAAAGAAAGAGAAGAGAAAATTTTTGTAGAACTTCTTCATCGTGTTTTGCATTAGTATTGTCGCATAAATAACTAAGGGAACTGACAATCTATTGCTTATTCTCTTGAAAGACCACACAACCAAAACAAGGAGACACCAAGAGAAAGCGGAATTGGCGGTGTGCGCCACGGCAAGTTCAAGATTCAAGCGGAATTACGAAAAAACAATGAACAAGAAATTATTTTCGCATTTTTTTATGATTCTCTCAAGTGGTACCGAAATATAAATTAAGATTTATCAATTCGTCTTGTTCTTTTTTTCGTGCTAAAACAATTTTAAAGAAATGCTTCTACTAAGAGAACTTAAAGAACCACGCATCACTTTCGGGTTCATTTATCCACAACTAGATAAACGGGATCTAGTGTTGCGGAATATTGTGTACCGCAATATTCACATCGTCTGGTTGCATCGAGATTTGTATTCTAAAAATTAATTTCGTGTGATTTTCATCGGTGACGATCGATTGCAACTGAATCATAGATCCGAAAGTTAGATTTGATGTAGCCCAACAAATTCGTACTCCAACTTAAAGGTCTATACTTAGCCAACTGAAATTGTACTGAAGTCTTACTCAGAAAAAACAAATAACCCCACACCACACTATCGGATTCGAATGGGCTGTTTGTATTTGAGGAAAGTAGTAGTTTGTTTGCCTCGATTAGATCGCTACGAATTGATCGATCGTCACGGACGACTGTAATTTTATTCAGAAAACATATAATTTGACGGTTAAATAAATTTTAAACTATTAATATCGAAACAAACAGAAAACAAGAAATAATTACACAAATAGTGAATTTGGTTTCCACACTACCCTACCATTATACTCGCCTCAACTCGAAGAATCCCGTGGTAATGATTTTGTCGAAACAAAGCAAGATCTTATTAAAGCCGATGTGACTGTTGGGCTGCGGTTGCAGCAAAATTAATTAATAGTTATTAGTATTGATACATCTGAAACACAGTGAAATTGGTGAATTAAATAACTAATTAATGCCAAGTGCTGAAGTGCATATATAGTATAGACTAGCTTGTAGAGTAAACAGATCTGTAATTTCGAATTTATGATGATTTTATATATTTCTGTCTTTATTGTCCTCCATTATAGTTGTACTTGTGTGATGTTTTTATTCAACGGTAATGACGGTGGCTCAGATGAATTTATAAGAACTTAGGAAATAGATTTTCCAATTATGTTATTTTTAAATGGATAAAACTTATAATTATTTTAAATATTTGATAATATCTATTTCTTTTAACTTACCTCACAAAAAATATTGCAATGCAAAGCATGCAAAATTGCGGAATGCCTCTACATATGTTGTCACACTGAGTGGCGGAGTTATGTTGAATCAGGAGATCAGTTGACTCTCTTCTTTCGGAAAAATTCAAAATTTATCATACAATTAAATTTTGATTTCAAAAATATAATTATAATCTTGGAAGCGATTTGTACGTTCACAGGAAAGAGCATTTGAAAAAATAAAACAGAAATATACGTCATTTTGAACCCTCTAAAAAAACTCAAATCTCAAACTCTCTGACAAAAATTCTGAATTAGTCCATAATCACACTATTTTCGAACCCACATAAAGGAGAATCCAAATCAAGTGTAGCGCAACGCGCGTGCTATATCTGTGTGGACCTTCCGAACTATTTTGTATGCATCGAGATTCGTGTTGTAGATTAAAAAAATCCTGCACTATCCTTCAAGCATTTTACATAAACAAGTGTGCTCAAAGATATTTATTGAGTGACAAGTATAAAATAATATTTTTGTCGAGACAATATTATTTTCTTAGACTTTAAAATGTAATATTGAAGTTTCCAAAACGTGACCAAGATACAATATATGATGATTTATTTCTAAAACAGAAATATACATTTTTTGTGCTAAAACGGCCAAACACCAACCATGTAAAAAAGAGAACCATTGACATTTTTTTTTCATACGTAGAGGTGGCTGTAGGTAGATGAGGAAGGGCTATTAAATATAGGCGGAAAGGTACATCTCAGGTGGCGTTACACTATTGGGTATCAACCCATGCATGTTGGGTCTTTTTTTATTTATTTATTATCATTGCTGCAATGCTGCGTAGATGCAGATCATACCATGCAATCATGCTGCATGTGCATGAGAAATTGAGAACCATCCTATCATTTTGTCCATTGATTACTTTTTCATATGTTATGAAATTACTCTCATTATTTGCCGCATGTTGAAATTGGGGCTGACTTAATTCATGATGTCTTGCAAATGTAATTATGAGAGGAATGTTGTAGTAGTATATTTTTGACTTCTTTTTCTCGCTGTTTCAATTCTCAATTATCGTTTATGACTTTTGAACTTCTCATAAAAAATAATTACATTCAGTATCATAAGTGATGAACTAAACATACAACGTAGAAGTTAAAGGAAAATTTTATCATTATAGAAAAATGATAATTTGCCATATTTTTGGATAGTGACGAGATCGTTGGTGTAATGTCGGACAAAAGTAATTAGTAATTGTGTTGGTGTGTTAAGGGGCGGAGACGAGCCTATTTTGGTGGGTTCATGGATTCATCTAAATTTTCTTTAAATAAGTAGAGGGTTTAGAATAAAATCAGTTAAATATAGTAAATCGAGGGTCTAATTGTGAACAAAATAAGTTAAAAGATCTAGTTAGAAATTTTATTAGACCCAACTCGCATGTAAAAAACAAGTCCAGTGACTAAAACAAGTAAAAATGAAAATTTATAAATTCATCTAATATAAATTCTTAGCCACGTCACTGGTATTAGCATTTCTTGGTAAACTGAGGTTATGTATGATTCAATGGTGGATGTTTATTTTATGAGGATGGATCACTTTACAATGATTATTTTATTAACCATGACAATGAAATTTTAGAGAAATTAAAAAATTATGAAAATAAATATTTATTGATAGCTAATTCCTACAGTGATGAATATAAGCGCAATTGAGATCTCTAGAGATGAACTTATAGTTTAGTTGTGTTTTGAATTTTATGCGATTTAAGTGTAATTTCATACTTAATCACGTAACATTCATTATTAATCGTTTTAAAGTTGCATGAAACTTGATAGACTTTGATGGAGTACAAATCCAGTGGCGAATGCAAGTGTTACCAAGGAGGCAAGTGCTCTCTCTGGAAAAAAAAAATTGCAAAATAATTTAGTTTATTTGTACGATTTATCAATTTTTTTTGCGAAATAACCATTTATATTTAAAAATCTGTATTATTTTGCCCCCCTAAAAAATTATAGATCTTGCTCTCCTTACGAAAATCCTGAGTCCGCCCCAGTACAAATCGAAACCCAATTTGTACTAAATTTAAAAGACAACTAATATATAGGTTCAAGATAGTGACTATAACTATTTTTATATTTTAATTTTTTTAATTAACTGATTTGACGAGATGTTATTAAAATTATCAAAATAACTATTGTCAGGTGAGGGGACTATTAGAAATTATAATTCTTTATAAAGATTTATATATGTACCGCTAAAAATTACACGATATAAATTTGGCAATGAAAATCCTTAGTGTCTTTTACTAAAAAAAAATGCTTAGTGTACTTTTTCAATTTTATGAAGTCCAAATAGAAGTATATCTAAGAAAATCAAATATTTAACACACAAAAACTATAAAAAAATATTTAATGTAAAAATTGAGGAACAGTGTCCCAAAATTTTACCGTAAACTCTGCATTCTCTTGATTTCTCCTTGTTTTGATTATGAAGTATTCTAAGAGAATAGATATCAAATTGTCGTTTCTTTTAGTTCTTTACGCGACAACATTTATACAAAATTCGAAGAAGAAGTTCTACAAAATTTCACTCACCTCTTTACTTTTAGTTGGTTATGCATGCAAATTTTGAATACAAATAAACGCACGTCAGAACGTTTAAATATTTAAGACGAATGTGATTATCTGGACGTTTAAATAATGGAAAATGTTTCGCGGATCCCAACTTCGATACTGTCAGCGATACCAACTGGACACGTCCAGTTGAGTTCCGACGAAAATTCGTTTTACTTATGATGCATATTGTTTTCATTATTATGCATGTTGTTTTTGTTATTGTGCATCTAATAACATGCATAACAGTTAAATACTTACGATTTATATGCTAAGTTCAATATGTTTTTTTGTTCTATTTATGATTTATTATGAAAATTTGTTTTAATTGTGATGCATATTGTTTTCTTTATTATGCATTTTGTTTTTGTTATTGTGCATCTAAAAACATGAATACCAGTTAAATACTTATGATTTATATGCTAAGTTCATTATGTTTTTTTTATTCTTATGATTTATTATGTTTTCGTTTTATGTATGATGTTTTTGTTATTATGCATGTTATTTACTTGCATAATAACAAAAAATAATATGCACAATAATAAAAACAGCATGCATAATAACTAGAACAACTTTTCAAAATAAATGCAACTGGATTCGTCTAGTCCGCATCGATGAGCGTATCGATCCGCGTCGGTGAGCGTAGCGGCATTCGTTTTCAGTGGAGCGTTTGATCAATTATATGCATAATAACAAAAATAATATGCATAATACAAAAAACAACATGCATCATAAAAAAAACAACATGCAAACTGAATCAACTGGATCTGTCATGTTAGTATCGATGATGATATCACTGAAGGTATCGATATATCAGCTCCCTTAAATAATTATTCACAAAGTTTACCCAAATAGTTATGCATGCAGTTTTAGTAGGTAAAATTTAGTTTAAAACGTGAATTTTCTTTACTGTTTTCCAATATAAAACTATTTAGTACCTTCCTACTCTTTCAGTCTTTCTGCTACGCCGTTATCTTACACTGGCAGAGCAGCAGACCAAACCTACTCCAGCAGATCCCGTCCAATCACGGTTCCATCAAACCAGTCTGAACCCTCTAATTAGCCTGAAACTCTCAACTCTCTCCACAGGGCTATCTTCTACTTCTAGTCTTCTACACAGGCAGGCGGCGACGAATCCCCTGTCAAGTCACATCGCGTATCTTCTACGGTCGCTGTACCGTATATCAGAGAATTAAAACCGACGGCCGTGATTGATCCGATTGTTGGAACTGAAGGCGCGGATTTCGTAGCCTTTATTTCCTTGGGACCCACCGCATGACGAGAGTTATCATCATCACGGGGCTGACGATTCAACAGTCACGCCTGACGCGCGAGTTAGAGGTTGCTTGTGGGTCCCACTGTCATTATATGCTCATGTTGTGATTGATTTTTTTAATTCATTGTGGTTCCAATTCGTTTCTCGTGGATTTTATATTACTTTATATTTATTTAGTAGCAGCGTATCAAGTTCTAAGATTTATAATTTTTTTTCATAATTGTCACGTTGGTTTTAAAATTTTAAAATTTATTAATTTCAAAATTTTACAATTCTGAAACTAAAAAACTAGAATTTTTTAATTGTTACATTAACAAATACTATCAATTTTTTTTTAAAGACCGATCAATTTTATTTAATGATTAAATCACGTCAGAATTTATAAACTCCAAAGTTAAAATTTTTAAATAAGAAACTCTAAATAAAAATTGCTAAATAAACAACTAATCTACATTTCTGAAATTAATTTAGAAAGTGTTTCATCATATTAAGAATTTCAGAGATGAAGATGTTCTAAAAACATACTTCAAATTTTGTTTAGTTGTGTTTCATGCGTTTAATTTTGAAAGGAGAGAGAGAAATGAAAAGGTAAAAAAAAATATTTGCTTGAGAAGTGTCAGGAAAAAAGATTAGTAGCTTAGATTAAATATTTTCGTTGAATACATTAATTTTATTATCATTCCATTTCAAGTGTAATATTATTTTTTTTACTTTCTTTTTTCTTCCTTATCTTTCTTTCTCTCTCTTTTGTGTGTGGAGAGATCCTTAACGCATGCCATCAGTTTGAGAAGCAAACTTTTAGAAATTCAGAATTAAAAAAAGAAAGGAAACTATGAAATTTACCATCTGATCAAATTAAACATTATTGAAAAAATTCACAATGATCCAATTATCTTGATCAACATGACAACATGACATTTTTTTCCTCATATTATTTTATTATTATTTTCAACAAATGTCAAAGGAACCTATCAAATTGATTTAAAGTTTGTTTCCTAATAAAAAAAGCCAAGGACTGTACGTGTCGAATTTTGGTCTTGCAAAATGGAAACAAATTTTTAATTCTCTAACAAAGTCAACATAACGTCACAAAGATGTTAACATATATATCGTCTGATTAATCATGCACCATAAATATTATATATATATATTGGATTCATTGTCTTTTTTGTTGGATTACACGAGGAATTGTTCTCTTTCCAGGAAAAAAAACCCTAAAATACATCAGCAAAATAGGCAACAGACATGGCATCATTTTCCATTCCGAAAAGTTTTTTTTTTTTTTTTTTGCTTAGCCAGTTGACATTGTTTGATGAAGTGTTAAATGTTGCCAAAATAATCAAGCACGGTTCTACTTAATGTAAAAAATTCAAACGTCACTTTTATTGCATGTGAAACGATGATGAAATAGAATAGTTCTGTTGATCTTTTTTTAATGGACGATTAAGAAATTTTATTTCGTTAACTGATTTAGTAAAGAAACCAAGCAAAACGATCAGAACGAATCAAAACGATCAAACTCATTTACTTCGCTCTTCATCCATCTCATCTCTCATCACAATAAAAACAAATTAAATAATTCTAATCATATACATGAACCAAATTATTCATCTTCTCTTTCGAGCAACCATTCATCTCTTATCTCATCACATTCTCTCTGCACAGTCATTTTTTTTAAAATCAAAACGATACAAACAATACACAATCACAAACGAAACTACAAAAACAAACAATCACGAAGCAATATATTTTCGTTAACTGTTTCATTATTTAAACGAAAGAAATTTCTTTAATCGTAATCAGTTTATTTATCACGAAACGAAACGAAAAACTATTAAACAATCGGTCATGACAACCCTATTTATTGTATATTCATACGATTTCAAATTGTTATGCAAAATAATCATGTATATTTAAAATTATACATCATTTTGCTTCCTCTGAAAAATTTATAGATCTTATCCCTCTTTAACATAAATCAAGAATCTGTCCCTTATTGTATAATATTTTTTTATTGTTCCTGAGCTCAACAAGATTATTGAGCAGAGCTTAACTATTACTCAAATCAAATTCAAATGACAAATTTGACTCATCGAAATCTATTTACATAACGAGTGATACATTACATATTAAATTATAATCTTTTTCTCTTATCTAAGGCAAAGTCTCGCTGTTAAATTTGACGAACGATGAATGTGTGATATGAAATCTATTTGCATAACGAGTGATACATTTACATATTAAATTTATAATCATTTTTATTTTATCCGAGGCAAAGTCGAGCAACAAAAATTTGACGAACGATGAATATGTGATATAAAATCTATTTACATAACGAGTGATACATTTACATATTAAATTTATAATCGTTTTTATTTTATCTCAGGCAAAGTCGAGCAGTTAGAATTTGACGAACCATGAATGTGTGATATAATTCATCAACCTTTTTTTTGGGAAAATTTTGTTTGTGCCACTTAAAACCGGAGAAATCTTAGAAATGTCATTCAGAATCTATTTCTTTCATATTTGCCTCCCAAAATCGATTTCTTTCATATTTTCCACTCAAAATCACTGCTACCTCATTTTTTTTTAAAAAGACAAAATTTCTCCTGTCATGGCTTCTTCCTCTCACGTACCTCGTATGTGCCGACACCAGTTGGTCGGGGTGAACTCGAATATGAAGTAGTCATGACAGGAGTATTTTGTCTTCTTGAAAAGAGTGGCAAAAAACGAGGTAGCAGAGATGTTGGGTGACAACTATGAAAGAAATCGGAACTGGATGGTATTTTTCAAATTTCTCTAGCTTTGAATGACAAATGCAAAATTATCCCTTCTGTTTTTTGTCGTCTGAGTTAATATTGAACGAATTATAAAATAAAAAAAAATTTGACATGTAGATGATTTAAACGGTTTAAATTTGTCATTTCCAATCAACTTTACTAATATTTTGTTAAGCTCATCAACCACTTTGGGGGAGCTTTGGGGTAATCTAGCATTACTTTGTTTATTGTATAGCAAATTATATGTTGAAATTATGATAAACTTAACAAAATTCGTATGACATATAAAACACGACAAAAACTTTGTCAAATAAAAGAAAATAGTCCGTTAATCTAAAATCAGTTGAAGATATATGACTCTCTATTTTTAAATTTGATAAAATGAATTGCAACACTGTGACTCATTAATATTTGAAAATCTTTTGGCAGGAGGTTGAATTGCCTCTCACAACCTCCTACCTACATCATTTGGAGATTCAGAGGTTGTGAGAGGCAGGAGGAAGATGATGAATATCTTCTTGGCAGCTAAAAAGTTAAGGTGCAGTTGATGATCTGAGAAATTCGAAGATGAAAACGAAAATCAAAGTGATATTTGAAGGATTCCTACTTATGCTTTTCTTTTTATTTTGCTTTTCTATTATTTTGAGTTGTGCTATTATTATGAGCCTATGTTCAGAATAAGCTTGTTGCAGCTATTTTATTTTGATGTGTTGTTTGGTATACAGAGCTAGTCTCATGTATATATTCAAATTAAAGCTAGGTTCATATAGTAATGGGTTAGACTTAGAAATATCAAGGGATAATTTTGTCTGTGCCACTCAAAACTGAGGAAATCTCAGAAATGCCATTCAGAATTGATTTCTTTCATTTTTGCCACTCAAAACCGTTGTTATGTCCTATTTTTGCCACTTTTTTTTTCAAAAAGACAAAAATATTCTCGTCATGGATACTTTGTGTCCAAGTTCACTCCAGCCACCACCGACCTCGCTACTGATGTCGCTCCGAATGATGTTGTAATTGACTTTGGGATCGATTTTGGGGAAGGGGAAGGCGAACTGGTATCGATACAGAAGAGGAAGAAGAAGCAAAAAAGCCATGACAGGAGCATTTTTGTCTTTTTGAAAAAAAAGTGGCAAAAATAGGAGATACCAGTGATTTTGAGTGGCAAAAATGAAAGAAATCAATTATGGATGGCATTTCTGAGATTTATCCAATTTTGAGTGGCACAGACAAAATTATCCCGAATATAAGCTACTTAAATAAAAAAGCAAAACTACAGTTAACGTAAATGAAAAAAATAATAATAATAAATATAATAATAACAATAAAGTATATGAAATATTGAAATTCAAACAGAAATCGAGTAAAAGAAATTGTAGTTGTGCCGTAGCCGTCTGCATTGATCTCCCGTACAGAACCGAATCCGCTGTGACAAGTCGAGTCGGGTCACCGCGAGGTGAACGGAAGGGTATACGTAGCACGGGACTAGCACGACCTGTAGGGACCACATCAATCAGCAGGAAATAATTGCTCCTGTGGTCCCCACTCAAATCTTTAAAAACTATTTATACAAATACTAAAAGAGAGAGGTGTAGAGAGAGAGAGAGAGAGATACAAAGGAGGAAAGAGAGATTGTTGGACCAGTCGACCGTACTAATGATTGCGCCTGGCGCGCTGTCGCCTCCAGTTCAGACATTCATTATTCAATCTCTTCGTGGGACCCGCATGACAGTGATTCTAGCCATTGGCAGCGTGACGAGTGGAGATTTCACGAGGTTTCCCACGCGTGTGTCACGTGACTTGGTGGATTGTTTTTCTGTTGCCTGTTTTACAGTGTTGCGTGCTTGACCTTGTTCGTTTCGCTTTCGCTCTGAAACAGTTCCTTCGTTCGGGTCGTCAATATTTTGTTACCGTTGAAACTTGACATTGAATCTTGAATTTTGGAATACGAAATAGAAATTGAACCAATTTGAACGCGATAAGGTGTTATTTCTGTGACTTTACTGAGTTGAACGGATGGAAGCTTCAGTTGGGTTTCATAAATGCAGTTCATGACTTCGGTTTCTCTTGAATTTATTTCACAGTATTAATTTCGTGTTGAATTCTACTCATGAGAAAAAGTAAATAGTAATAAATTCGAGGGAGAATTGAAGATTTATAATGTCACGGGAAAGGATCAAGTTCTCTCTAGTTGTATAAAATTCAAATACCTTTAATTTTTGTTTGCAATATATGACTTTATCAAGTGGTATTTAACTAATTACGACTGTAGTAAATCCAAAGTTTTGAGGGCAAACAATATGAAATAATTATCCATTTTATTTTATTATACAAAGTGTAATGCCAACAGGTAAACTTAATTCCATAACAGAATTATACTTTTTCCTTACAACTGCTTCCAAAGTAACTAATTTTATTTTAATGGAGGCAGAAACCTTTATTATATTTTCAGATAAAAAATAAAGAAAATGTGGATAACCTCTATGAGGGTTTTTGCAATGGAAAAGTTATTTTTCTTTATCTTTCAACCTTTTCTCACTCCTAAATGTAACTTTGAAGGTCATGGTCATGATCATGGCCTCGTGGGAGAGGAAAGTAGAAGAGAAAGAGAGTAAAGTATCTCACTATTATCAAATTAGGATAATTTTTTAAGAGATCACTAAATTTTGTATGAAATTCACGTTTCATTACTTAATTTTAAATTATAAATTTTTACTCACTGAATTTTGATAAATTTTCAAATTTAGTAGTCACGTCTTCATCTTTTTCATCAAAATTTTAAATTAAAATTACCGTGAAAATGCATCTTTTTTCTTCTAAAATTTTCATAATAAATAATCGTTGAAATATAATAGTTATTTAGTCTTCATGTTAATATTTTGTTTTTTTTAACGATAATGATGTGACTAAATTTAAAGATTTATCAAAATTCAGTTACTAAAAATGAATAACTCAAAAATCATACAAAATTTAGCTACCTTTCATAAAATTTCCCTATTAGATTATGGTAGAGATTTTTATGATACATTATATATGTCGTTCAATTGAAATCGAATTGTGTGATGAGACGTTTTAGGAGAACATTTTTTTTAGAAAAAAATGAGGATTTTGTCACTCAAGGAAAAACCCTTATTTTTACCTACAATTCTATGTAGCTTTTCTTTCACATAATTTTTTTTCTCTTAGCCAGTAAACCAACAACTAATTTTGTGTTCTTTGAAGAGAATAATTTAAACTTTGTCTTTGACTATGTAATTAAAAAAATCATTTGTTGCTGCTACATTTCGAATCTTTGCAAGAACTAATATCACTCAATCTAATCATAAAATAAAATTCATGTTAGCTCAAAATTCGTCAGATCCGAAGCTTCCTTAAACTTTCGTGTTGTTCGGTAATTATTAGAAAACTGTATCGGTGATATCTAAGGCGGATGCATGATTTTTTTCGGAGTGGTTCAAACATTATCCTCTATTTTTTTCTTTTTGAAATTGTATGCATATACACTATTTGTAGTGCCAATTTATACTTTTATTAAGAAATTTCATATTTGAACATAAAAATAAACTATTCTATTCTTACCCCCATAATTAGAAGTTAACAAATTCTATTAATGTGATTGTAGTATAAATATCAACAATTGTACAATGTTTGTTGTTTGACCTCCATTCAAAAAAATTCTAACCTCGATCATTTTCCTTCTTGAAATTTTATGTATATATACACTATTTTTTAGTGCTAAATTTATCTTTTATAAAGAAATTTCATATTTGAACCTCAAAAAACAAAACAAAAAATAATTTGTTACACCCACAATTAAAATTTAACAAATTTATTGTTTGACCTCCATTTAAAAAATTTGTGACTCTGCCACTATTTGTAATCTTTATAAAACCTCGGACTTCCTTTTTAGAACCTGACCTGACCTGAAGCAATGAAGCCCGACCAAATAAAATATCTTATTATATGGAAAATCTTCATTTTTAAATAAATATAATACAGTTATGGATTGAGTATCCATCTAACATTTAATCTTTTTTTAATTTAATTTATCCTTACATTGTGGGTGTGACAGTCTCACAGAGATGCATCATCTCAGGATTTTTTTTTTTGTTTTTAATTTATTTATCCAAACATTGTGGGTGTGACAGTGTAAACAGAGATGTGTCTCAGAATGTTAACATATTAAAAAAGGATAGAAACTGACGCGACCAAGAGGGAGGTCAGTGAGTGCATTAAAGAAGGAACACACACACACACACACACACACACACACACGGCTCCTTAGTGCAAGCAATAAATAGGCACAAATGGAGCCCCATTCATGTCTCTGTGATGGGGCACGTGAGGTTGGCATGCAACGTAACAAATGGATCTCAATTATAAATTAACGGTTCAGATTAAAAAAAAAATAGAGATCTCAATCCAACAATTTGGTATCGGTTGATCGACATACATTCATGGCAAATTGGTTTCAGGGAATGAGGTTTCATGTGACGGTTTGGTTGAATGAGTCAGTCTGTGATGGACAAAAAATTTAAACACAAAACGATTATTAATCATTGATTGTCATCGATATTAGTGCAATTAAATCGATTTTACATCAATGACAGTGAAATCAAGTTAATTTTGATGCATAACAGAATTTGACTTAATTATATATAACAATTTTCAAAAGTTGCACATTTGTTCCTCAAAACTATTAATTTATTTGCTTGTTCATAAAAGAGTAATAAAATTTTGTGTGTTTTGTAGGAAAAGAAATATAATTTTACCTATAGTACACATCAAAACGAGAGTTAAGTAAAAGATTGTGCACCTATGTAATAGATATCAGAAATTAAATATTTTTTTCATATGCTTTTAAATTTTTAAAAAAAATTATGATAACATCCTAAAAAAATTAAAGAATTCAGCAATTATAATGCAACAACTATATTATATTTGCTAATTAATTTTGAAAAATAAAACATGAAGTATTATATTTTGTAAAGTAATTTGATTGTTACCAATTTGTTCACTTTTGCCTAATTTGCTCAAATGCAATAAGAATTTTACTAATTATTTTCCATTCTTGTGTCAATTGTACTGAATATTGAATTGAGGAGGAGGAAAGATAAAAAGTAAAATAACAATGAATTAATGGTTGTAATTTATTGAAACATATGATTCCATATTATGTATTAATTATAGACCAACATTGAGATTTCAAATGTATAACTTCAATAATCTTTATTAAGAGTAAGAATTTATGCTTTATCTTGTCATTTAAAATAATCCATGTTTGTATTTCTCTGTAAAATATTCCACGAGGTCTGTTTTGATCAAGCTTAGGAGAATAATATTTAGCGAATTTATTTTCACTGACTCTAATTAAATTTCTTCCATTGCAAATACCAGCTTAGTTGTATTTGCCAACATGTAAAACAAATTGCAAATATTATATCTAATTATTCATTAAGATTGAAGAATTTAATAATTTTCAGAAATGATTTTTAATTTCTGATGTGAACGTAATAATTGTAATAATGAAAGGGTAAAACACTGCAATAATTATAATTATCACATTAAGCATGATGAATTTAATAATTCTTCAAAACCATTTCTTTTTTTCTGCTAAGCACGCAATAATTTGCAATGACTTCATAAACGACGACTAGGAAAACATAATATAAATCATATAAATAAATAATCTCATAGTATAATAATTGTCCGGGACCATATTTTTTTTAATGGCAAGCTATACATTTATTTATTTGATTTAACGAATTCAAGCATTGAATTATAAGTTGTATGATTTGTCCTCGTTGATTGCTGTTAAGAAAAGTTTCTCTTTTTTATTTTCAATAAATTACGATAGAATTATTTAATTATCTAAGTTTTACACTAATGCGTACAGAAACATCATTACGTAGAACTATTCATTGCAATAATTAATGGCGATACCATGATTGTTTTATAACAATATTATAATAATATTTTTGCTTAACACGTTACTTGTTTTATGGGGACGAAACCGTGCAATGAAAAAGAAAGAATCAAAGTCTTTCGTATTTTTAATTAAAAAATATTATTAGATATTTTTAAATTTCTATTTATCATGTCCAATAATTTATAAAAATATTTCACATATACCTTTATCGATATATACCTCATCGTTATGTAAGTTAGACGATCGAGTCGTTATGCATTATTTTTATACTAAAAAATAATTATGCATGTTAGACGAGTTGTTATGCATGTTAAGTGTATCGACATTTATTTCTTTAGTTTAACATGCACGACAACTCGTCTAACGTGCATATTATTTTTCGATACAAATAACATACTTAGCGACACGTCTAACATGTATAACAACTCGTCTAACATGTATAACACACGCGTATCGGTGAAGATATCGATGGAAGGACCTGTATATCAGCTTCCATAATTTATTTATATCAAAATCCAATAGGAGAAAAAAAATTCTATTTTTACAATTTTAAGTACATATTTTTGAATTTTTAAAAGCGACACAAAAATAATAATAAAATAATCAATCCTTATATATAAAACTAGATCATTTTAAAAAACTCAAAACAGATAATTAAAAATTCTAAAAAAAGAATATTTTCCTACTACAATTTGATAAAAATTATTGAGTATTATAAATCAAAATTAAAAAATATCTAATGATACTTTTAAATTAAGAACACGGGAGACATTGATGCTCCTGAATCAACATTGCTTTACTCATATGTAAAACATTTAGAAAATTCAACAGTATTTCCGTTTTTTCATTTTTTTTATAGGAGGTTATAACATGTAGCAGCATCTAGATCAACATTGGAATATAGCGTCACTCTTTAACTTGTGAATAAATAATAAATAAATAAAGAAGCAAAAAATATAGTAATTATAAAGAAAACAACGACAATAAAATTTCAATAATAATAATAATAATAGCAATAATAAAAAATAATAATTCAGTATTCTTAACATGTAAGAAACAACTGAAATGTATTGTGCTAAATAATGCAACATGGATAATATGTTTTGCAGCGAAGGAATATCATCATATTTCTGTAACAAAGTGACGAACAAAAAACGAAGTACAAGAATTAATGTCCTTAATTTATATGTTCTATTTAAATATTGATACACCTTGCCACTCATGGCAATCCAATTTATTAATTTTTTTTAGAAAAAAGTCTAAACAAAAATATGAAAGTCATATATATTTTGAAAACATTATTATTCGTGATAGAAATATGCGCAATAGCTTTTTCTTTATTTTCTATATCATCATCCTCTACAGTTTACATCCAATTAATTGTAGTTTCATATCTAACGGTCCAAATTAAATTCCAATTAATTGTAGTTTCATATCAAAAAAAAATTTCAATCCCTCTGATCCGCTTTTTTATCCAGGCTTTACACATCATGTGTTAGTGTTACAAATAAGTGGAGCAAGAGAAGAGACTCCAATTTTCCACATTATCATTTATCTCATTGCTGTAATAATCTGTATATATATATACACATATTACATATATATATATATATATGCATATATTCCTCACAATTTATTTGTAATCCTGAAAGCAAATGATTAACAGACGAAGACGGTGTGGCGTGGCATCCATCACAATTCAGAAATAATGAGCCGACAAGAGCCATGATATCTAGGCATCGACCACAACTCCACAAGCCCATACATACATAGACCAAAACAGTAGCCATCAACACCTATGATTGCCCCATGCCAACGACCCCTCCGTTTTGTCTCCAGTCGTACCGCATCAACACCCCCATTGATGCATCATCATGCATCATGCATCAACATGATTCATGCATGCATGATGCATGCCCCGCAAAATCAACAGCGGATCGATCATGCATTCATGTCCACCGTGGAAACCTGATTCTACTTGCACCGGATAAGATGAGATCCTAATTATCTATCTGACTATCTCTTTACTTTTTTATGCATGCGCCATGCGGCATGCCATGGAGCCTCGAATTATTTCCCTTTTATATATACTTCTGTATTTTGGGGTGCTTTGCTAGCTGGGGACACAAGTGGGAGAGCGTTATCAATAAATTTGCTACTCAGGTACTCACCAACTCATGAAAGGTTTGTGTTTCTATTTTGGAATCAGCCGGATGAAATTAATATATTTTCATCATATAATGGGGATTTAGTGACGATTAATTTAGGTTTGACAATTTTGATAACTATATACATATAATACATAATTATGGAATCCGCAAAATAAAATGTAATATATATTTAATACATTTTTTATAAAGATTTCTTGATTCAGGATTCAATTCTTTTAAAGTGCTCAGTGAAATTTGTTCTCAACCTCTTCCTGAAAAGCTGTGTTTCTTCTACTACACTAAATATCCACGTGCACTGTCACTACTGATGTGTTGTTTTCTTTTTTAATCCTATATTTAAATTTTCTGATTCAAATTAAATGAAACCACTAAATTGATTTATTGATATATAATATAAAATCACTATTAAATGATATAAACAGAAATAAATAATTATGTTTATTTAATTATGTCGAATAATCTAGAATGAAATGACAAATTTCTACTGAGTGGCAAGATTTAAATCCGGATTAAAATAATAAGCAACTAACCCAAAAGTTTGACCACTTCGAAAAAATAAGAAACCGAAATATAATAATAATCCAATATTAAGGATATCATAGTTTTGATTTAAGATTGCAATATTGACACAAGAATAGTTTAGAAGTCTTGACTAACATCTCACACTAAACGAGAATAATGTAATTTCCATATTTCAAAGATAAATGCGTTGAATATCTTAAGTTAGGGATGAGCAAAAGACTCTTAACTCTTTATTTCCGGTGAGCACGAGCTCGAGTTGCAATCAACTCGTTTAAACTCGGCTCATAAATAGTTCTAGTTTTAACGTATGTAAATTGACGTATTCTTAAAAATTGAAAGTCAAATATTACTAAAATAAAATTAGACCATGTTTTATATTTGAAATAAAGTATCCACACCCGAGCAATTAAATAACTTTGGTCAAAATCTAAGCACTACAACATAAAGAAGATTTAGCAGTCCTATAAAACAACAGTTATTGAAAAAAATGTTAAAAATTGTTGACAGAAGTGCAAAAAATCTCTAAAGATATAGCAACAATTATTTTAAATAAATGTTGGTGTAGATTGAGATACGACAACAATTATTTAAAATAACCATCGACTTTGTTTTTCAGTATTTTTATTTTGTTTGAAATATAAGACAAAAATTGTTTAAAATAATTGTTGGCGTAGCTCGACCTACGCCGACAATTGTTTTAAATAACCATTGTCTTGTCCTCCAATCCTAGCTTTAAGTAACCGCTCTTCCTCTCTTACTTCCCTTCGATCTGCTCTCTCGCTTCCCCTCGTCCACACCTCTAGCTTCAATAGATCTAAAAAATATGATCATCACAAACAGTAGCGGATCTTGAGCTATAATAGAGGAGGAGCCAACAGGATCCAGCAAAACAGTCTCAACTTGTTAATAAAATTTTTTGTAGTTTCTTTCTAAAAAAAATGTACTTACGGAAATCTCCCATGTATACAATCTTCAGCTAAATTTGATTGCAAATTGCTCCAGTTTCTAAATTTCTAACAGGAATTGGGCCTAGTAACTATTCAATATGTTTTATCCTAGGGTGAGCCATGCAGGGGCGGATTCAGGATTTTCGCCAGGGGAGTTCGAAATGATGGTTATTCTTAGAAAAAAATTATTTTACATGGTCATTTATGCAAAAAACCCTAAGGTCCGCCACTGATCACAAACATACACACACACACATATCTAACATAGTGTGAGAAGAGAGCGTGAGAGGCCGTAGCTTGCTCCTTTTCAAAAATTCAAAATCGTATTTTTCTGAACTCTCTCTGAAACCTTCAACCCTAGCCATCGATCTTTCCTCTCTCTCACAGTCAGGTGCATAAGGAAGTAGACGAAATGAAGAATGAGAGAGAATGATTGATTTGTCTTGACGTATTTTTTATTTAGTAAAATATTTGTTAAATCTTGTCACCTGTGCTTGCTATATAATTATTTAATATATTTTTTGTGATGTATCACTATATAGGTGGGATGGGGCTTCAAAAGGATGCATTGCCATCTTTTCTAAGGCCAGATACAATACGTCCTTTTTAGCAACGTCTTTCTATATGTCCTGAGAACTCTTCTATCTAAAGCTGAGGCGACTAAATGAGAATTTTTTCATTCTCAAAGCATCATTGGTTAAGCATGCTAGCCAAGCTGCAGAAATTAGCATGCTAAAGTCAGGATGAGAATTTAGTATTTTTTTTTTCTAGTTAGGTGTTATATTTTCATTTTTTTATTTATTGTGATTATAGATTGCAATGAGATAATTTTTGTACTGAAAATCATGTTATATGTTAATAAAAAATTTCGGTGATGGTATAATCAGTTTAATAGTATATATTGTCTAACAAAATTGGAGCTAGACACCATATATAAACTTAAATAATTTAAAAATCTAAGACAATGATTATTTACTAATTAACAATTGCCTTATCTCGAACATTAAATTATTATTTTCTCTTCAGCAACACTAATTTGCCAATTGTGTTTTATACGATTCACCAACTTCTTATCACCAACGGTTGCATACTCGTTGGAAAAGATAAATTTTATATTTTGGGGATTTTTGTGTGGTAGTGAATATTAAAAGAAAATTATGTCATTTCCCAATTTGAAATAAACTAGTTGAACGGCTCAATATAGGTTGTTGACATACTCTAATCATATGGATATATTTTTATTCAACGGTATTTTAATTGGTTGTTTTAGTGGATGTTATTCCAATAGCTTGTTACCGAATATTCGAACTATTTGACATATTAATTAATTTTGTATGCTTGTCATGACTTTTTGATATAAGATATATATACGTAACCAAGTCCACTAATTAAATAAATACAACATTGTTTGCAAGACAAATCAATGTAGTTTGACCATTTGAAAACATATTTTCAGTCTTGTCGGATGACCATGTACGTATTCTATGTACCTTCAGCTATATTATTATTATTATTATTATTATTATTATTATTATTAGACTATGGTATTATTATTATGTTATGATATTTAACAAAACATCGTTCACGTGATATTTCGACTCCATATTTGAAATTTTAAAGTTCAAACAACTAATTTGTACAGAGTCATCGATTGCTATTATTAATAGTTCAATTCAAATTAGTTTTGTCGATAGTAAAATCAGTCTAAAAAAGTTTTCAAAAGAAAAAAGAGAATCAACAACTATAACTTATAAATTTACAAATAATGTGGTGAAATTTGGAGACTTTTCTTGAAGGGAAGCTCAAATTACGACATTGGAAGGCGTAAGAATGTCTATAACACCAAAAATATTAAACATTCAAAAATATATTCTTTTAAATTAGAATTTTTTTAAGATGTATGCATTAAGTTCTGAAATATAACTAGTATGCAAGCAGAAGAAAAAAAAGTTAAGAAAGGGTTGATGCATCCATTTACTTTGGCCAAAATAATTAGAAAAAAACTAGAATTGCATCCTTATCAATTTAAAATTCATGAAGTTCAATATTTTTTTTATAAGTGAAGTTGGAGTAAGTAATAATTGCAACAAAAGTACAAAATTAAAATTTTTAACTAATTATCTTATGCAAAAGTAAGAAATTGAAACATGACTAATTAGCTTATAAGATATAATAAATGAATAAATAAATAATTATAGTATAAACTGTTGGACTGCCAATTTATATATCATTCAAAATTTCTTAAAATCTATAGAGACATATTAACTAAAACTTAATTACACTTGAGAAACACAGAAGTTGTATATTTCTCCTCTCTGCATGTATAAAAAATGTAATATTTGTTTCAAAATTTTAGAGATATATTAACCGAAGAAATTTCAATAAATCCCCCTTAAGTTATTTGAAAATAATTGTTAAAAGTATTAAATTTGAAGATCTATTTATCGTACATGAAATTGGTTGGACTATCATAATTAACACCAAAATGTAGAGTAAATGTTATCAATAAAATCAACGACCTTAAACTATCTATTAACAAGGTTGACTTTAGATGAGCCTTTTTGCAATAAAAAAAAGAAGACACCGTTACAATACCGAAACTTTCCCTTTTTTTTTTTATTAGTAACGAATTTATGTAAACCAACTGATGCATGCATTACACATTATTAATTTACAAAACTATATACAGAAGAGCTTAAAATAAAAGAATACCTAATAAGCGTTGTAAGTGTGAGTACGTAAAAGAAGCATGATGCATGTAGACATGTAGTATAAATTTACCAACAATGAGTTACACGTGTAAACTCACTGTAGTTAGAAAGCATTTCAGAGTAGGATATCAATGGACATAATCCCAAATTAGTGAATTACACGAGGCAACTTTGGCTTGCGCTTTCTGAAAAAGATTGGAGGTGCTATTTGTAAAAGGGTAAAAAGAAAAGATACAGGACTCCAATGATAGTTCGCATTATTGCTTGTTCATGTTCATTCCCATTCTGTTTCAACTTTCAAACAATAATAAAACATAATCAAAATAATCAAAAACCCAACTCACGTGCACCTGGTCAACCTGTTGTCGGTCAAAGTGCCACAGGGATCATCTCTCCATTCTCTATAAGACCCCTCAAACCCAATTTCTCCCCTCTCTCTCTCTCTCTCTCTCTCGTTTCATTTCACTTTCTATTCTTCCTCTCTAATGGAGTTGGGTTTAAGCTTAGGCGACTCACAAAGGGGTTTATCGGATACTGATAAGGAGCTTGTTCTGAGTCTCGGAGTCGGATCTGGAAAGAGAGGAGAACTGATCCGGGAGAGAGAGATTCAACCGGAGGCAGCTCGTCGGTCTGGTGAGCCGCTAGTGCATCTTAGCCTCCTTCCTCTCAACTTCGCCTGGCCTTCTGACAACCAAAACAGTAAAACCTTTTCCTAAAATTTTCCCCCCAAATCTCATCTCAAATTGTAACAACTCAAACAAAAGCGAGAAAGAAACTGATATGTTTACTTTTATGTAGGGATTCCAGAAGTTTCTGTGAGAGGTTTCGATGTGAACCAGGCGCTGTCGGCCGAAGAGATCGAAGACGGCACCACACTGTCTTCTTCCCCCAACAGTGCTGTGTCGTCCTTCCAGATGGATTTCTCCGCACGCCGAGGTGCTGCTGCCACAACCAGTGGCGGTGCGTCGGGTGGAAATGGGGAACCGGAGAGGAAGGGTGCCGAGGGGTCACATTCTCGGGCAAGTGACGAGGATGAGACTGGCTCTTCGAGAAAAAAGCTTCGCCTCTCAAAGGAGCAGTCGGCCTTTCTCGAAGAAAGCTTCAAGGAGCACAATACACTCAATCCTGTATGTTGTCTAAATGTATTTCTCTTACTTCTTTTCAATTACGGAGATGGAATATTTTTTGATTTGGTTTTGGTGTTTGTTTATGAAAAATAAAATTAAAAATCAGAAACAGAAGCAGGCGTTGGCGAAGCAACTGAACCTTCGGCCAAGGCAAGTGGAGGTCTGGTTTCAGAACAGAAGGGCCAGGTATAACAGTTGATTTATTAATTAATTAAGAAGATTGATTAAGCATCAAACGTGTTAATTAATCGAGTTTAATTAATTTATTTGTTAATTAATTTGCTAGATACTGTTACAGGGTTCCATGCCTATTTAATTCTGGTTGTTGTCTTAGGAAAGGGGATAACAACCACTGCTGCTGTTTGTCTCCAACTAAAAATATAACCTCCTCTTTTGTGGGGGACCTTTGTGTGTGTTGGTCACATGTCTACGCTACAATTCTCTCTTGGTCCTGTATAAACCCTTGTTTTTTGGAAATTTAGTGTCGAAGATAGTTGTTGTAGTCTGATGTATTTATGTATTTCTTTTTTCAGGACAAAGCTGAAGCAGACAGAGGTTGATTGCGAGTACTTGAAACGGTGTTGTGAGACTCTGACAGAGGAGAACCGACGCTTGCAAAAGGAGTTAGCTGAGCTTCGTGCATTGAAAACTGCTCACCCATTTTACATGCATTTACCAGCTACAACTCTGTCGATGTGCCCTTCATGCGAGCGTGTTGCATCCAGTGGTACATCGTCATCATCAGTTGTCGGTGCTGGTGCCGTGTCAAACCCAGCATCTACTTCTGCTGGGGCATCTGACCATCGGCCTAACTCGTTTGCAGCATTGTTTAATAGATCCCGTAGTGGATATCCATTTGCGGCGCCACCTCAGCAGCAACCGCCTAGCTCATGAGGGTTCACTAGCATGGTCTTGGTCTGTAAATAATCTAATTGTCTTGTTGGTTTTATTTGGTGCTATTGGAAAATGGGGTGAGCAGTGAGGACCTTCCTTTTTTTTTATTTTTCTTCTGTTTTTTATTTATTCATTTTAGGCTTCAATTGCATCCAGCATACAAACTTTGCTTGAATGACTGGGATCGTAGAACTAGAAAAAGCAGAGGTATTCTCAGTTTAATTGATAATTTGAAAGGTTGATAGAAGTTGGTGATCTTTTCTTTGAATAATGTTCTAGTGTTATTAGTTTTGTAAAAAAGAAAAATTTCTCCTTTTGGAGTCTTTCATGAAATGGTCATGGCAAAAGCCATTTTGAGCAGCTTTTTAGAAGCTTTTCACTTTGTTGGTTTCTCCAATCTTTTAAAGGAATCCACCACAGATGAGGGAGCATCAGAAACTCGATCCATGATTAAAGAGCATCGTTAGGAATAAACAACAGAAGATGAGCATAATTTTGTTACCTCTTTTGGTAAAAATGATATAATGATGATAATTTCTAATACAGCTTAAAACTAATGGTGATTCAATCATTCAATCCATACTCCATAGTGTTGTGCGAGTAAAAAGAACAATAAATGCACCACGAGAGCTGAGAGCACTTGATTTCTTTAGGAAATAAAAGCGTACCCTTTTTCGACGCTGGTCTGAGCAAATCTTCGCTGTGTGAAGCGTGAGAAAGGACAAAAAGCCCAACCCATCATTACTAAAATGGAATGATCCGCCATGTGTGTATTTTTTTTACTTTGAATTAATTTGCAAATGAAAAATTTGAAAGCAATGTTGGCATATCTGAATTTTTTTACTTCAAAATTGAGTTAGTACATATATATCTTATCACGTTACGTGTAAATTTTATTTATTCATCATACTCCAGAATAAATCTTTACTTGTAGTGTGAAAATTGTTCAAATTCAAAGTTATATATGATTTAATTATTGACAAAAAGTCTAAGGATGCGCAAAATGACATGCAGACAAACATGCAAGTTTAGAATGAGAAATTGCTCACCAAATTTAAATAAAAGAATTGTTCACTCGTGAATGAGTAAAATGTAAAATACACTATGATTGAATTCTACATTAGAGTTGAAAGGTCAATACCTTTGTGCTGAGTCTACAGTTCAATTTTCTGTGTTCTTTGTTATGTTACTCGAATTATAACCATCGTTTGGTATTACGAATTGAAAGACAAGTTTTGCAAATCTTCTTGCCCTGGTCGTTCTATCAGAACTCTTGTAAAAGCAAGGATTAGACAGTTTTAAAGAAATGTTTTTTTGCTTGCTATTGGTGACAGGTACTATATAACAGTTGACCATAGTTTTCAACAGTTGCTAGCTTCCTTTCAATAAAAGAAATTGGTAGACGTCTGTCTACAATAAAAAAAAAAACAGTTGCTAGCTTCCTAAAGTTTCTACAGTATGTCAGTATATAGGACGTATAAATAGTTGTTGCAGCCTTGCAGGACTTTCAAAATCGTTCAATCTGATAGTTGCATAGTCACATATGAAGTATATACTTAGTTCAAAAGTAACAAAGCTAACAAAGGTTAATTACCTTGTCTCTTCAGATATTGATATAGTCGTATTATTTGAACCCTTCAGAGAAAAAAGAGTGCAAAAGCTCCAAAAGCCGTCTCAAATTTAGACTTGCACAACGATTTTAGACTAAGGTGCAACGTGTAATAACAACAAATTAAAGTTTTGCTCGAATTGGTCTGATACTCTGATGGCATGACAAATGAGTCAACACCACTCAATGAAACACACGAATCCTTCCGCAGACGAATGATATTATTGATGATGTTTCTTTATTTCAATAATGATGTACTTTTGACTAACAGTAAAACCTAAATTTGGGTCGGTTTCAAGGATCTCACCTCAGTACCTCTCATTCTTTTCCCTATTCGTGGGTAACATGACAGCTTTTATGGAATCAAATTCGCTGCTCGTCAAATTCCTTCTTGTTTCTTGCTTGTTGTGATTTGAACCGTTTAAAATTTATTTAACGGTCAAAGTATCTGTTCTCTGAATCAAATTACAGTCGTCTGTGACGATCGATAGATTCGTAACGGTCGAATCGAGACAAACAAGATCCTATTTGCCTCCGATACAAGCAGCAGATTCGGATCCGCTTTTATGCAGCCTAGCTCAATTATGATCACATGTATACTATTTCTTGCTCCGTTCATTATGTTGTAGATATTACCGGAAATTTGAGAAAGTAACATTTTAGTACTTAAATATAATAAATATTACGGTTTGAAACTATATATTTCGAAATAAAAGTACTATTCGAATAATGCACAGTGCTATTTGAAACTATATTTCGTTTGATGAGTTATTGGTTACAATATTACAACGTAATTAGAGCATGACTATGACAATATGCATAGTACAATATCTTTTGTTTTATGAGATTATGCATGTTTAATTTTCTTAATAAATTGATATTTAAGTTACTTAATAAATCCTTTATATCAAAATTCGTGATTTTTAAAGTTTTTTTGCTAATTTTTAAGCCACTCAAGCATACCCCTGACATCGTGGGACCTCTAGAAACATGCCAAGCATCTTGTCTTGAGCTCTAATATCATAGATTGTAAGTTTGGATTAGGTATCGATATGTTTGAGCTTGATTTCTTTCTTTATTCTTTGAGCTTTGAATTGATTGATGATTACCATGATGCTCTCCTCGGTCTCCTCTTTCGATCGGTATATCAATTCCAGACTTTTATTGGATTTTGGATAAACTGGGCTCACATGGACACAATACAAATAAAAACTTTATCAGCCTCTTGGCTCATGCAACCTAGTCTACACAAAATCAATGCCAAACGTCGCTGGGAATGTGTCTCGTTAAATCTGATATGTGGGTCCTCCATTGTCAGTCCTTAATCAAACATTGTATGTGGCTTAATTCCTACCCTTGTTAGTGACACATAGTCCCTTTCAATACCGACTACCCAAGTTTATCATGCCCAAAACCCATAATAAGGAAAAGAAGAGAGAGAAGCTAAACTGACCCAATGAGGGAGTGCCACGTGTCTCTCATCTCCTTCTCCTTGTGCTTCCTCTCGACTCTGTAAACTAGAGAGCTCCAATCAAACTCTAACTTCTTGTTCTTTGAGATTTAGCCTACGAATTATATATCGATCGAAAGAGGAGACCGAGGAGAGCATCATGGTAATCATCAATCAATTCAAAGCTCAAAGAATAAAGAAAGAAATCAAGCTCAAACATGTCGGTACCAAATCCAAACTTGCAATCTATGATGCTAGAGCTCAAGGCAGGATGCTTGGCATGTTCCTAGAGGTCCCACGATGTCAGGGGTGTGCTTGATCGGCTTGAAAGTGACTGAGGAGGGATATCACCTTTGAGTTCACTCGAGATCAAAATGTATGATGAACTGAGTCAGTTGAGGCTAGCTCATATCAATTGAGGATGTTCTTTAGTCTCACAACACCTAATTGAAAAAGTCTAAAGTTTAATTGTGATTAAAATATGCCCAGATAATGAAAGTCCAATTTAACACTCTAAATGAGGCACAAAAATGTTGTAGTTGTCAACATCACTCCTCAACAGAATCTTCTAATGCCTTGACAAATCAGCTGAGGCCAACAAATTAAAGGACACCTGAAGGATGTCCTAGGATGATCAAAGAGCCCATCAGATGAAACCACATGGATTGATCTCTATGTGACATAATCTGCATCCTAAATCAAAATAAATTAATGACAGTGATTAAAGATACCCTCTACAAGAATTAGGACAACCTGAAGTATTCTACAACACCAAAGCTTACATCAATTCAAATGAAAGGAAATAAAGCAAAAGCAACAGAAAATTAAGAAGAAAAGATAATCCACTGTGAAGCTTATCCAAATCAATCTATAAATGCATGTATTAGGCCACAAAATCAAAGACCTTTCTTCCTCTATTCAAATTGTGAGAGTGGTCGAATTTGCTTGACATTTGCTAAGCCTTATCACTCTCACTCGACATATCATCTGAAATCAGGTGAGTGATGTTGAATTTGGCAGAGAAGAACCCCTTTTATATGTTTTTCTTTATAAATTGCGTAAATTTCTTGCTTGTGAAATAAAAAATCAAGTTTGAAGCTCTTTGATCTTATTGTTTTGATGTTTAGATCCAAATTTGAAATCTTTATGCATGAAATCCCTTGATGATTGATTTTTGATATTTCAAATAATTCAAATAAGCTTTTACAATACAAATTTGAGATCAATTGATCTCCTTTTTCTTTTGAATTCATCTTAAGTCGAATCTGACTCCAAATGCCCCTTCCGACTTCAAATCTTTCTCTTCTGAGTTGAAACCCCCTCTTGCTCCAGTGATGTGCAGTAAGAAAGACATTGAGCCATATGCAAGTTTTAGAAGCCATAAACTAAGCACTAGGATCAAATTAAATCAAAATAATGCTTTATTTATCCTTAAATATATCTCATGTGTTTAAATCCTTCAAGCATCTGAGATAAATTTCTTTTTATGCTTTCTTTAAGTCTCACTGTGTGTAACATGTCTTATGCAAGTGCAAAATAAAGTATAGAACCTCTAAACTCATCAAAGTCATGTATCCCTTTTCAGCCTTTTGACTCAAAGCTGTTAGAGACTTGTTATTTTTGTGCAGATCTCACAACTCCAACTCCAAATCCCTTTTGAAGACATGCATATTATGATTGTATAAACTTTCATAATTAATTTCATAATTTTTGGATAAACGAATTTTAAATTAAAGCCATTTGAACCTCAGATTTATGAAAAATCACAGAAATAAAGTTTAAATGCAATAAATATAGCCCCTTTGTTCAAATCTGAAATTTTAAAAAATAGAATGATTCTTTTGACATGCCAAATCTAAATCCAAGCTTAAACCCTCAAGTCAACCACCAAAAATTCGATTTGCATTAAAAAAACTCAAATCAGCCACATGTGCATGGTGCTTCTGCACGTGCTTGGCATCCAAATTGAAACATCTTTCAATCCTTTGGCACTTTGAGTTAGATCCAAATATTTCACCTATTTGTAGCATGATACCTATACTTTCAAGCTATGAACTTAAATTGATTTGCACTTTCTGTAAATTCCCAAAAAATCAAACTCCAAAATCAAAGAAAAACAATAGAAATTGCCCTTTTCCTTTGAAATTCAATTATGAATCCACTTTTCAAAATCAAAATTGAAAGTATTATGGATCTTTTCCAGTCTCAAGCTTTTTCAGTATTCAAAACAAACATTTAAACTATCTCAAATCAATCATCAAACTTGTTTTCATGAATTTGACTACTTGTTTACAACTAATTTAGGTCTGGTGCTCACCTGAATCCTAAATTGAATTGAACTGAATCAAAAATCAAAATTCTTTGTTGAGCTTGATTTGAATTTCTTTTGTGATGATTAAATAATATTTATACACATGATTGAAAGCTGCTTAATGATTAAAATGCCAAATTCAAATAGTTATTTGTTGAGTTATCGTGCACATTATTGAGTTATTATGCATGATATTTGTTGTAATGAAATAGTTATACATGTTGTCGATTTTATTATGCACATTTAGTTGAGTTATCGTGCACATTATTTGAGTTATTATGCATGTTATTTTTTGTAATGAAATAGTTATACATATTATTTTTTGTATTGAAATAGTTATGGTATAACATGCATAATAACTCAAATAATGTGCATTATAACTCAACTAAATATGCATAATAAAATCGATATCAATAGTTGATATCAAATGTGATATCTACAAAACATTATCTTTATATATATAGCAAGTGAAAGACTCATAGCATCAGAATATAGTATATACACACGTTTTGTCAAAATCAAGGTTAATATTTTTTCACTGGACGGAAAGAAATTGGCTGACGAATCGAGCCCTCGACCCCTCATCTCCGCAGAATCACAAAGATGATAACATACTAACTGCCACAATCAAAACATAAAATGGAAATAAATACAGCAATGAGATATCCGCACACGGGCCAATGTTGGGCCTGTGTGTATAGTCAAAAGGCTTTTACTTAAAAAATATCCCATCAACGTTATTGGGCTCTTGATCTTTTAATAGCTTTGCTATATGTTGCACAAGTGCGGGCAAGATATTTAAGGAGCAGTTGCTCCCCTCTATTTTTGCATTTTTTTTGTATTCCTAATTAGGTTTATCCAACAAAGATTGCACTTACCTGAGTTTCACATTGAACTCCTCGTCAGGGAAACAAGTACAACAATTAGGTAATAAAACCAATGATCCACCTTAAACATATGGATCAAGAGAACATATGATCAAGAAATAATTTGTGGAAAATAAGTAGACACGTCTAAATAAAAGCATATGTCAGGAGTTATCTAAATAATTAATGACATAATTTCTAAACATGCCAAAAACAATAATAAGGCCAATGCATAATAAGATCTGCAAAAGATGAAACACATTGTCGTAACAATGTACAATCAGGAGGTCGAAACTGACATACAAATGGAGAAAAAGCTTTTATCATCCATATAAGATCAGGAAGCTAGAGACTACAATTCCACATCTAATGAACAGGAAGCTAGAAGAAAGAGCTTTTATCATCCATATATTGGACACTCTGATAACTAAAATATCTCAAATTTACTTTAACACCACACCCAATGCCTGGTAAAGTCCTCTCATAGTCACCAGCCAAATGAACTGGAAACTCAAATGCTTGGCGGATGATCAATTCATCTTCAGAAGAGATATTAAAACTAAGAGTAAGGATTGAATCAAACGGAAGTGCAACAATAGGCCTCGAGAGAGGGAGAGCTATCTCATTTCCAGGCCCAACAGTAATACGATCAGCCTCAGCTTTATCCCTTTTTAATACAAAACTCTCAGCCGCAGGGTTCTGCACCATGGAATTTGATGCAGCTATTGTCCCGTAGACTTGGGCCCAAGAGAAGGAGCAGTCTGTTAGCAAGAGATTCAAATGCACTTCCACACCATCTTCATAGACGGCAAAGTTTACTGCAATCCCGCCTACATCGGTATCCAATGTTTTGCATAAAAACTTATCATAATGAAAATTACACCAGAGGTCACAACAGAGTTCATCATCTGTAAAGACTAGCCCCTGATACTTGAACAAGAGGGGAACGATAGAAACTTCATCGCAGACATTCCAGCCGCATCGTCTCGGGCCTTCGAGAATAAAAAAACCCTATATAGTAATGAAACAAATCATAGTATGTAGTGAAAGATAAAAAGAGTATCATTTAATTGTTGGCTTTGTTACCTCAGAATCAATTCTGGAGGGATATCCACGCACACGCCTGAAGAGAAGGCGAGCAAGCACTCCGGTGTCAATCATTATAAAACCATATTTCATCAATTTTTGAAATTTCAACATCAAGTAACTTTACTGAGAACACCTCTAAATAATGTTGTTTGAACCTCTGGAGTGACTTAGGGGGCAAACATGCCCCTTGCGCCCGATCCGCAATCTCCATAGCCTCTGTTGTATGGTAATCATTGGGTCTGCATAACAAATATGTAGATGAGTAACAACATAAACAAAACACAACTACAGAAATGAATAAATTAAATATTGTGTTCACATAAGAGGGACATAAAAAGATATTTTAACTTCCTCATATACTAATGGCCTTCAGATGGAGGGGTGGGCTCAATGTTGCATCCTTCACTCCCATTTTAATATTGAAGATCACGGAAAATAAGAAAGAAACACACAATGCACGAGTGAAAGGAAATTGAAACGAAAAAAACTGTGGGAACAACTTGTAATGGAGATTGATTGAATAATCATTCTGGTAATTTATCAGCAGACTGCCAGACTCTATTTTTCGTGTTAAAAAGTGGTATGTTCGTAAATACTTACTAACATAATAAATTGGTTCATTCCAAGCTCCACTTAGGTTGAGTACATATATCCAACTCATGGATACCAGTAGGGTCTAAAACACATAAGGGAATGATGAAAGATAAATTGAGGCGTACCCATGGCACAAATTGGCAATTCATAGCCACATGGCATAGATGGAACACAGTTGCCAAAAATAGATTAACTCAAGTTCACCTGGGTAAGTTCAAAGGGAAGTAAGGAGAAAACAGCGAATAACAACACGCAAGCAAACCTGGTGGAAACATCTCGAGAACTGCTGAGGCGCCTCAACTTCTGAGATCCAGACGAGCGGTTGTCGTCGAAGTCTGATCCAAACCAGTGGTCGTCATCAGAGATATCTTCTGATTCTGCTTCTTCGTCATCTTCTCTACCGTACTCCTCATCTACTGCCTCCACATCCTCTGTCAACTCCATTCCCTCTCCCCCCTCCTTGTCGTACTCGAAAGCCTCTACCCAAGTCACCTTCACTTTGACCTTCACATGGCAACCTTGTATAATGCGCTCTTCGTCGGTGGAGTTGGACCTTGTACTGACATGGAAGGAGACAGATTCATTGGCAATTGAAATGTCTCCGGAAGAACACCGAAGAGAGAGGCTAACATCTACAATCAAAGTTGCCTCTCTTGGAATTACGGTAACCCTTCGTGATAGAGGGAGAGGGACCTCGTCCTTGCTGGATGGAGCAAGCTCAAGAATGGCACAATTGTCACTACTGATGTGATCAAACAAATAACTTTTTGCTTGGGAGTGGGGGACATCACTGTTGGAGGTTCTCACAGTTCCATAAACTTCAAGAGGCATTATTACCCTTGGCATCCCATGTAATTCCAAGTCAGAAATACTGAGTTCTAACTGAGCCTCTAAACCGTCACGGTACACTGCAAATTTTACTACCATGAAACCATATCTTGATTCCAGCCAGTCACACGTGAAAATTTCAGAACGGTCCAGTACGCTATCCCACACAATACTCGGAACTGCTGTGTCATTGTTGACTCTATAAAAAGTGCTCACAGAAAAAATATCTTCAACTTCTACGCCACAATCCGGCCCAGTGAGGATTAAACAATCTTGCGAATTAATTTGCAAGTGTTTGTTGCAGGAGACATCATAGAGAACATACTTTGGTGAGACCTGATGACGAGTTGTGCTCCAGAGGACTAGATCATCTTCGAGAATTGGATCAACATCAAGTGTTTGTTCTTTCTGCAAAAACAGTACTGCAAAGACCTCAACTAGACAACGCTTTCGAACAGTCGTTTGTCTGCAAAGGAGAAAAGCACATAACATAAATAAAGGTTCACACAAACTGCAACAAGTCCAAAAGGCAGATTTAGCATCTCTCCTCTTATCCTGTCACTTCAATTTCAGTTCATAGGAGGAAGAGGAGAGAGGAGATGCTAAATAGCTGTATGGGGTTTTAAATACAAGATGAATTTAATCTCTGTCTCTCTGAGTTGCATGAAAAGATTCTATGGAATCGTCAGGACATCAACATATAGGATATTTCACAAACTCTGGAATAATTGACGCAAAAATTGCATTGCTTTGGATCAATTGGGGATTATGTCATGACTCGGGATTGGAGGTGGCAATGTCAGCAGTGGTTGGTACAAATCAATTACTAACCGTTAGAGATGAATTTGGGGAGAAAAGAAATAACAAAAGCAATGGGCTGGCAAACTGTGAGATGGGCCTGCGCATTGAATCACAAATTGAGCTAGCAAGACTCAATGCAAGAGAATGAGAGCTCTGTCATTATTGTTAAAACAGTACCAGAATTGTTTATCTCTTTTACTTTAATCTTTTACTTATTACTTCCGTTAAAATGTCAATTGCCTGTTATATAAAGGCAACCTTCTTCTCTTTTAGGATATGTCAAGATCTAATAAGAACCTCAAAACCTTATTCTATCGCATTATTCCATCTTTTACTTACTGTCTTGTAATTTCTATGTTTGAGTTCAATAAAAACTATTTCTAATCCCAATTTTATCTCAACTATCTCAATTACTTCAATTTACCTTTCAATCTCTGTTGAAGTTTGCATGATCTCTGATCTGAGACCATGACAGATTATTTTTGAAGGGACAATGATACCTGGAGGGAGTAGTTCCTTGAACCTCGACACTTTGGGGCTTCAACAGCATAAGAGAAGACGCCTCTTCAGAACTATTATCCGACGCAAAATAGCTAACCCCCGATTCTTCTTCTCCTTCAGTTGTCTCCATCGGTTCACATTTGGCTTCTGGCCACATGATTTCTATCCCTTGGCTTTCGTCACCTCCTAGCAGTTTCGCCGGATTTCTTCCTTTAGAAGCAGCACCAAGGCCCCCTGCAGCTAGGGGTTTCGCCGGATTTCTCACTTTGATCGTCTCCATCCGTTATTTTCCTTTAGCCGCTGTCGCCTTTCTTTTATATTCTGCAGCAATTTTTTTACACGTGATCCTACAATTAGAATTACTACATGATGCTGAGAATTTTTTTGCTAAGTTCATAGAATTAGTATATATTTTAATAATTATTAATAAATAGTATAATATATAAACTATTTGTATTTAATAATATACAAATTAATAGAAGTAATGATAATATTAATTAATTAGAAATATTAATTAATAAAAGTAATATATAAATTATTAATAAATAGTATTACTAGCATTAAATATATATAAATAATATTAATAGAATTAATAATATATTGACTATATTTAGTACTATGCTAATTTGTAATATTTAGTTATTAAACAAAATAATAATAAATTTAATATAAAACAAAATATTAATATATGTATATTTACAATATATTACTATAAATATTAAACATATTATATTACTATAAATATTTTACCTTAAATAATAACCATTCATAATATTAAATATATTACTATAAACATGAAACATTTTTAATAAAATATATATTACTACAAATATTAAACATATATTTTAAATATTATTTCAAAATTAATAATAGATTTATAGTATTAAAGTACATATTATTATAGAAATTCATAAGCTTAGAACTTACTAATATTAAACATCTCCAAACTTTTCGAGAAGTGCAAATGGTCTAGTAGCAGGAGGGTTTGGTTAGAGACGTTGGGTTTGAGTGAGGGCATGGGTTTGAATCCCCTGCTGGCCATTTTTTTTTTTAAATAACTTAGGGGCACAACTAATATTTGTGCCCCTAAGGTTCAGAGTTGTGCTCTCGCTTGCAGAGAGCTTGCATTTGATCCAGCACTTAGGGTGCAAGTATTAGCTGCGCCCCAGGTTTTTGCAGCTATAAAACCCAAAACCCCCTCCCATATCTATTCTTTTCTTCCCCAAACCCGCTCCTAACCTAATTTCTCCCCTTTTACTCCCTATCTCTACTTCTCCTTCATTTTTCTTGTTATTGCTTGCTCTCCCTCTCCTCTCCTTGCTCTCTATTGCTTGCGCTTGCGCTTCATCTCCTCTCTTTGCTCTCCCTCTCAAGGACGACGCATGCCGCATGATGCATGAAATCATACACCTAACGCCAGAGACACGACACACGACGCATGACGACCCATGTCGCATCACGTATTCTGCATTACACATGACGCATGATGCATCACGCATCACGCAAGACGCAACCTGTGAGACGCATCACGCATCAAGTTATTATCTTTCTTGTCATAGGTCGTCATCCATTTGGGTTCAGGTGTCATGCGGCATGCGTCATAGGTCGTCATGCGTCTGTCGTCATTCGTCATGCGTAATGCGACATGCGTCATGAGCGTTAGTTAAGATCGATGTGTCATGCATCCTGCGT
>CAXKVX010001932.1:0-81714 GCA_964058865.1 Eleocharis quinqueflora | reverse complement strand
AGAATAATTTATATAAAACTAACAGAAATACTAACCAATCAAGCTACAGAAGCAGCAACAGATAAGTATATCAACAAAATATAAACATCAATTAAAAGAAAGAGAAAGCTCACAGATCCGGCTTAACAAGACCAGGCCGCCGAAGTGGCTGGGACGCACCACCCATCAACTCCCCCTTCATATATCTCTAAATCACCGTCCCTTCTCTCCAATCCAACGGCTCAGATTCGATCTGCCTTTAACTTTACTTCTACGGAGGTGGAGGCAAAGAAGATGAACAGACGAGGAAGATGAACAGAGCCGCCTGTGATCATCGCTCGAGGAATAGTTTACCTCCCCGGTTCAACCACGGCCTCATGGTTCCAATCCAAACGCCAAACTGCGGATCTATTTCTCTCAGTACCCTTGCTTCAGAGATAAACAGGTCGAAGAGAGAAAGAAAGACAGAGAAAGAGAGAGATAGAGGCTGGTTCTCTCTCTAACGAAATACAGAGAAGAAGAGGGAGAGAGGAGAGACGGGAGAAAAAGGAAAGAAGAGAATAGAGAGAGGCGTTTGTAAAATTGAAAGGAGGGGAAAAACAGAAAGGAGAAGAGATTATAAGGGACGGAGCGAGGAGAAGGTAAGGGGTTGCTTATGCTCACCGAATCGGGAAACTGCTTCTCTTCTCTTCGTCTCGGAAGTCGGAACCGGTTTTCATTTTATTTTTTTTCCAACATTGATTCTAGGGTTCAAAACTAGGCGTGAAGGCTGCTTTTACAAAACAATTTCTTTTCTTTCTGGTTTCTACACAGCGCTGCTTTCGTATATTTTACACGGATATATGCAATTATAAATGAAAAAGAGCTTCATTAAGATAAAACAATTCAATTAAGTAATTACTGAGTTGCCACAACGAGTAATTTTAACTCTTTGTTTGGAAAATATTCCATATAGAGTAGTTTACATAGATTGGGATCCAATTTTGCTATCGAACGGCACCGCGTTAAACGAATTTTGACGGTCTGGATCGACTTTCAAGTAATCGACTGCAATGAGAATTGTAGGATTTGATTTTTATGCATGAATTTCGATGCAATCGGATGGTCCATGCCCACGCGTTGTGTACCGCAGGTGCAACGCGACATCGGATCCAATTCTCATATATTATATTCATTTCATTATATATATAAATATACCAGAAATATACATCGTGGAAAGAAAAGATTATAAGATCAATTATAATATACCTATGCGATTCTAAAAATTGGTGCTATTATTGGTTGTGTTTTAAAATTGGACAGTATTACCGTATTTTTTTTTCAATTCTCGAGACCTCGTGAGATTTTATATTTGGTTTATTGCAGACTTGCACCAAGACTCACAGCGGTGTTTACTTAATTAGTGATAATTTCAAGGGCCTTGAGCTATTTTTTTACACGGTATTTAAATAAGCGACTTTGGATCGTTGAGGAGATTAGCAAATATCATCCCCGCAACCAGGAACTTTAATAGATAAATTTTGGATTAGAAGAGACTGTTCATTAAATCGTCAAATCTTTATTCTATAAGAAAATTCGTCAAACTCTTTTTCTCAAAAGAAAATTCATGCAATTGCACAGTATATGGAATATAATTTGAGATATGTGTTAAGAGTGAAATTATTGAGCTTTGCAAAGAATAACTTCAATGGTATTTTGTATTTGTGTCTCAAATTGAAAGTTTGGTTGGCCACTTAAATAATTGTACACATCTACGTATTGAAATGTCGATAAAAATTTTACTATTTTTTTAGAGAGATGAAATATTCCTCTGATAATTTTTGTATCCAATACAAATGATTTTTTACCTACTCAATTTTATATTTTTTTAGTATCTTTTTTACTATGTTTTAGATAGATGAAATATTCCTCTAATCATTTTTGTACCATCCAATACAAATGATTTTTCACCTATCTAAAAGATACTAAAAAAATAGAAAATTGAGTGTAATATGCAGACTATATTGAATGATTTGGATTGATTATATGGCTTTAAAATTTAAAATATTAATGTAAAGGTATCATTGAAATATTCACAAAGGACAATAACCATATTGTTTCAAATTGTCGAACATGATATTCATATTGAAATCTCATTGGTAATCAAAATTTATATTATTCCAAGTATCATTGAAATTTTATTTTGCAAAGTACAATAATCATATTGATTCAAATTGTTGAACATGATTTTCATATTAAAACATCATTGATATTTCATAACCAAATTTTATATTGTTTAGATTTTATTATCTCATGATCTTTCAATATGTATAAATAGGGCTGCTAGTGAACATGGCGGTTCATGGACAAAATGAGTTGAACACTATTGGACATTTATGGACTGGACTATTTCTTGGTCTTGGTTGAAGTTCAATCCAAGTTCAATTGTTAAAACTGAACTGAACTAATTGTGGACAAATTATGAACTAATTTGGACAAATTGTGGACTATGTGTGGTCTCAATATAAAATTAAATGAAAGTATGTTCAAACATCCCAATAGATAAACCAAGTTCTAATTTTTTTGTTTCACAGAGAGAGAACAAAGTTATTCGCACAAAGAAACCTAAGTTATTCAATACAATGATGAAAGAGCTTTTAACTTAAAGAGAACAGTGCACTGTGGTGTCCAGAATAATGTCCATATGGTTAGCTTATGAACAAATAGTGGACACTATTCAGTTATAAGATGAACTGGACGTGAACTGGATACTAGTAGATAATTATAGACTTGATTTGGTCATGGACTTTAACTTCTCATTAGCGGACTGAACTGGACATGGACTGAAACCCGTCCATTAGCGGCTCCATGTATAAATGTACACTACTAAAAATAATAATAATAAAAGTTTAGTCTTCGAAGATATTTCAATACAAAAAATATTTAACTATTTGAATGGTCGTTGAACTATAACATTTGAAATACGAATGTAGAGTATAGGTTGAGATGAACTTGCAAAGTAATGTGGCCTCGCTTTCTCTGACTGGTGTGTACTCGCAAGCAGGGGCAGATTCAGAGTTCAATTAAGCACGAACACAATTAAGCTTGTGCATTGAGATTGAGATCAAGCACATACACAAACTCACTAAAGTCCACTAAAATATCATTTTTCACTACAAAAAATAACTAAAAATACACTAAATTTTGTATTTTTTTAAATCAAGTCCGAACTTGTCCGTAAATGAATCCGTCCTTGCTCACAATTCACAAACAACCTAAACAGTGTTTATATTATGAAACAACACTAATGAGTAAATAATACCGTTAAGAAAATTTAAATACATCATTCAAATTAACGAAGTAACACTTTTCAGTTTATCGCAATTAATTTCAAACAACAAAACCAGTCGTATATTTCACAATTCTTTAGGGTGCGTTTGGATCATGTCATGGTTAGTGCAAAAATAGTGTTATCTAGATTAGTAGTTGAAATAGTGCAAAAATAGTGCTATCTAGGTTAGTGCTAATTTGTGTTATCTAGGTTAGTGAAAATGTTGTTTGGATTGCACATTTGGAGTAGTGATGGTGAGAATTAGTAAAATAATAAATTATTTTAGTTTTCTAACGAATAATAATAATAAAATAATAATACAATAATAATAATATAATAATAAAATAATAATATCAATTTATAATATAATAATAATACAATAATAATAATATAATAATAACACAAATGACAATAAATTTCAATAATAATAAAATAATGACAATAATAATAATATAAAATAATAATAATAATGATAATAATAATAATAATAATAAAATAGTAATAATATAATAATTACAATTACAATTACAATGTAATAATAATTATTATAATGACAATAATGATAATATAATAATAAATAATATAATAATACTAACAAATAATATAATAATATAATGATAAATAATAAATAATAATAATAATAATAAATAATAATGATAATAATAAATAATAATTATAATGATAAATAATAAATAATAATAATAATAATAAATAATATAATATAAAATAATAATAAATAATGACAATAATAATAATACAATAATATTAATAAATAAAAAATAAAAATATAATAAAATAATAATAATGATAATAAAAAAGTAATAATAAAAATGAAAATAATAATAATATAAAACTAATAATAATAATAATAAATAATATAATACGAACAAATAATATAATAATTATAATGATAATAATAAATAATATAATGTAGTAATAAATAATATAATATAATAATAAATAATGACAATAAATAATGACAATAAATAATAATATTAACAATAATATTAATAAATAATATAATAATAATGATAATGATAAATAATAATAATAAATGTAAATATAATAATTATAATGATGATGATAATAATTATAATAATATTAATAATAATAATAATTATTATTATTATATTGGTAATAATTAGAAATAAATAAATAAATAATTAACGATGGTGATGATAATATATAATATAATAATACTGATAATAATAATAATAGTAATAATAATAATAAATGATTTTTGCTATCCTTACAATCACTAACCTTGCTAACCCAACCAATTGACGGGTTAGCGGATTAGCAACTATTTGGCTCTAACCCAAAATAGCTAAAACATGTTTGAATCGTTTTGAAGTTCAGAATAGCAGCTATTCTCGAATTTGTGCTATCCTTGGGCGATCCAAACGCACCCTAAACATATTAACATGGGATACTGCAATAGCAGTATTCGGATTCCCATTTACATTTTTTTGACGGATCAATACTTCCTGCATATATTGAATTTCTCTGAAAGTATTTTATAACTAGTACTTTCTTAATCGTAACATCAGATTTCAAAAACTACCTTGGGGACTAAGTTTTCAAGACAAGTCCAAAAAGACCATAAAAAGCTAATTAAACAAATAGACAGGGTGCAACTCAAAAAGGTGCCAGTATCCTGTGGTTTCTCTCATTCACCTGAGAAAACCCTAGGGCTTAATTGGGTTCGGATCGAGTTAACCAGGGCAAACAGTTTACATAATTTAATATTTTCTCAGGGGTTAACTGTAAAAGAATCTAGTTGAGACCCGTCAACCCGGTCCAAGTCAATTGGAATCCGTATCCCCCGAAATAATGCGAGGTCACGAAATGGTCAGCGGACAGCACTGTTACGCTGTAAATTCGTTGATACTATAGCAAAAACATTGTGCGGACAACACTCGACGCTGTAGCAGCAATGAGAATGCAGGAGAATCCACTGCTGCTGATTATTTCAGAATATGTGAATTCGGTCTATTGCAAATTTGCAATTGAACAAAAACAAAAAACTTTTTTCTACTAAACCTGAATCAAAATAAGTCGGCTGCGACTATCAATAATTAAAATGGAGAAGTAGAAGAGATGCTTGGAATCTTGGATGCAGTCATGCAGGTGATATTTTCGCATATACACCGATAAATTGGTTTAATTTGAGTCATTCAAAGATCCAAGGACCTGATGACGTGAATGTGAAAAGGTTGAGGTGATTTTTAGAACTCGTGTTAATCTCTAATCTCACCATTAACCACGCGTAGATTGCACGGTATCCTTTTTGTGTTTTGCACGGCGATAGACGGAGAAAAAGGAATTGGGCTCAACTCGCTTTGATCTCCGCCGTTTAATTTGGGTTAGACGGACTTGATTTTATGTGGGCTCGTAAATCTCTTGAATTGTTGAACGAGCAAAATAGGTATTTTTGGAAAAAAAAAAGACGTGGAGCAGAGCACAGCTCCTATATCAATTTCTTTTTGCGGCGGCGCAAGTGAACAAAATCAAGCTTTCTTCTTCGAATAAATTTTAGCGATCACCAGTCATCAGAGCCGTCCATATCCGACAAATCAACGGTCCGATTTTGGATCAGTCCGTATGCAAGGGAAGTAATTGAGTTAATTAGTACTTTATTTGCAGTGCGCAATCCAAAAATTTGAAGAGAAACTTTGAAGAAGGTTATATATTTAACTTGGGATTTGCCATAGTTGGGTAGATTTGTCGAAAATCAGAACCTCATTGGTCCCTCATTTACTGGTAAATTCACTAGTAACGCTAACGCATGGCTGATCCCTGGTATACTGGTATCGAATAGGTATATACCTTCCTTTCTCATGAAATTTGTATTTACTTGTCAGAAGCACGCAACAATGAATGGTGTATGTGTTTGTCTACAGAGAATCCCTGTTCAATGTGGCTACATTTCTTTTAAAAGCGGGTTAAACTTTAAAGATATGAACTCTTCGTTCGTAATTGTAGTCGTAGATGTAATAATAATTCGGAAAAATTACTATTTGTTTTTCTGTATGGCGTTTCAGTGTTGTGCTGGTTTACAAACCTTCTTTCAGAACCGGATCAGGGAACAATCGAATAGGTAAAACGATGCTTTTTACTGTAAGTAGTTAGGGGTAATTTAGTTCCATGAGGCCCTAGATAACCTAAAATCTTTCTAAACATGGTAAAAAAAAGAAATTACAATTACAAATGCAAAAATATGTTACAATTTATAAAATTGAGGAGGGTTCAAATGACTATATTTTGCTTCTATTGTGTCTCCAACATTTACATTATTTTTTTTTGATAAATTTGACAGGAGCTATAAAGTGTAGCACAGAACATAAAATATATTCATAGTAACAAACATCCACCTTCAAACACTAGCAAATTAAGCACTAACAATAAATACAAAAATCTATCTAAGCACTCAGTCACTCACCTAACAGCACAATCAAACCATCACGACAAAAACAATAAACATAACTACCTAACTTGTAACCATCGTCGCGATCCACAACCACTTCCGTCGAAAGCCCGTAGTTTACCTAGATCTAGGGTTTAGATCTAGATTTAGACAATAATAGAACCCAACAACTTAATAGTTTTCGTGAAGAAAATCATTAATTAGTTAATTATCCATCGGACGTGTAATTGACAATTTTGAATTTTTGCCACCTCGCAATGAATCAAGTCATTCGTAAAACTACCAAAAATATTGACCTCAATTTACAATTCTCTTTTAATGCACAAGTGCACAAGTAACAAAATACCATGACCACATTCAATAAATCAATTAATCACTTTGCAAAGTACAAATTTTGTGATTTTGGATGATTGAATTTTTTTATGAAAATTATTTTTATTGCAAAAGATCTAAAATCTAACAGTTCAAATCACAAAGTGCATGCTTTGCAAAATACAATAACCTTGCTCTAAATGAAAGGTAAAAGCATTTTCAAACAAAATTTGATTGACATGTTAGAGATACGTGAGGAGGCTGTATCCGATATTATTCTTGAGGATAACAAGATTCGGTTGTTCTTTGATTTGACTCGTCAGATTTCAAGGAGCGACACAGATAAGCTACATGATGTTTAATGTATTATATATTTTATTCGTTAAATTAAAATCTGAGGATATAAAATAATATGGGTGGATAGACTTTCGATTCGTGTCAAATGTTACGCACCACAATGCGTCACTACGGACGATCGACTCAAATTAAGTGGAGCGGAGAAGTTGAAAATTCAAAGACACAAATTTCAGAATAATGCAACACGAATGGAACTGACCAATTTTCTACACGACATACTCGAACTTGCTACTGCGCTATACCGCACTTCACCGAATTCAACAGTCCGGATCGATTATTCATTCGTAGTGGATCGTCATTGATGAAAATCAGTAGAGTCAGATTTTGAGGCACAAATCATAATGCAAATCGGACGACCCACGTATTTCGTTATACCGTTTGGTGCAGTAGCAGAGTCGGTTTCCTACGCGACACCTGATCTTATTATGTAGAATTTCTCTTAGGCAGTTAAATAGTTCACTTGAGTCTGTTAGTAGAAGATTTTAGAGAGACACTGCCTTTATATAACCCTAATATACTTGTAATGTTATACTGTTAACTAAACATTCGAAACATTTTAACTCTCTGCAATTTTCCAAAAATGTGAGATGGGGACCACATTAAAAAGTCATCTGGTAGTATACGAATTGAAATCACTATTTTTTTATTTTAAAAAAAGCTCAATTATTTATATCTACTAATCTACACCGTTTGAATTTAGACGAATGACATATATTTATTCTTAAACATGCTTTTACAGTTCAACTATGCTGATTCGTTCGACCATTTTTAATCTAACAGTCTAGAGATGAATAATAAGACTCTCTTTTTCTCCTAAATAATGACAGATTCGGACCCGACAGTATTCGATGTACAATTGTAATCACAAAATAAGTATTTTAGAGTAAGCAAATTATGATCCCCGTAATTTCTTTTTTTATTTTTGCGGAAATTTTATTTTTTGATTCTCTCAAATTCTTGCAAAAGTTATAAATTGATCTTTATTAAACGTTCTTTTTGCACTAATTTTAGTTCAAAAAACTCAAGTGAGTCTAAATGTCAATGAAAAAAACAGGTTAGTGTAAATACAAGTTTAGAAATTAAGTAATTTTGACAAAAAATTGAAACCACATTTAGTTTTTATTGAAATCGAGAGAGTTGGAATTCGAATCTGAGTTTTGTAATTGTAGCGACCACCTATGAACTATGAACTATGGTTAATTACTGGCCGTCTAAAATAATAAAATATTATGGGACAAATATAGGATCGTTGATATTTGATGATCGACGGCTCACGATGCAAGAGTATATATATGCTGTTGCATGACGAATGCCATGAGGTAAGCTGCAAGATTTCATATGTGCATGTAAATTTATGTTGCCAATCATGTAGCGAGTTGAAAGCAAAACAAAGAGGAAAACCGCAAGGCGGCTAGGCAAGGAGAGAGAATTAGATATACTCATGAATACACTACTATTTGATTGTGCATTCATGATTTCAATCGTTGAAATAATAAATTATATTCTCTCTTTTCTTAAATTGTACGAAGAGAGAAAAAGAACAAAAATTTAAATTGTAGGAAGAGAGTATTATTTAACGATCCAATAATTTAAATCATGAATACAAAATCGATGTATTCATAAAATGTATCTAGATAGTAGTTCATTGAGAGATCATCTATTACTTGGCTTGTAATATAAATAATATTATTTCATAAATAAATAATTTATTTAATAATTATAATTATAATTCTTAAGAGTTGAGATATATGTATAAGTCATATGAAAATTATTATTATATAATTGTAAATGTTAAGTAAAATATTTTATATATTATATAATATTATTTATCTGTTAAACAAAACAAAAGTAGAATTGAAGGACTGCTCTAATAACTTTATTCTTATTTTACGAGCTCATCTGAAATATTCAAAGATGAAAAAAATCTTTAAATTAGAGAACTTATATAAAAGAGGTAGAATGGCAATTAGACTCGTAAATAGAAAGGGTAGGGGCACTAAAATCATGGTCTAAGAATTATAACGTGATTTTATATTGTAAAAAACGAAAATTATTTTTGTAAAAAATATAATGTGTTCACGGATCAATATTTTTTTTATGTTTTGACCTACCACTGACAAAAAAAATCCTTGAAATTTTGTTTATAAAATAAAATTTTAAGTTAAAAATTAAACTTTACGAAAAAAATACTTTAAGAGTCAAGTTCTTCATTCATGTCATATCTACCACTGATAAAAATCTTTTATAAAAGAAAGTGCTTATACTTAATCTACACGTTATTAAATATGAATTCAAAAGTATTTATATTTAGTTCACAAAAAATTTGAACACATTTTTTTAAGAAAATATATATTTTACTTGTTACGAAAGAATCAGTTATTGGTCTAGTGGTTAAGAGTAATGCTCTTTCAAAAAGAGATCGTCGGTTCAAAATTCAGTTCTAAAGAACTTTAGAGCAAAATTTGAATTAGATTTGAGACAAAGATTCAACTTCTAAAAAAAAGTTAAACAAGTAAAATATATCTTTCAATTTTTTTAATTCTGATAACAATATGTAAATGTCCGAAGAACAATTAAGATATGCGAATACCTCTTAATATTCTGATTGTGTGAGACTTACGTACAATGAAAGTTGATAAATTGAAAATAGACGGAATATAAATGAAAATATTACGTCACTTTTTCAGGACGAATTCAGAATTTCAGTGAGATAAGAGCAAAATTTATAATTTTTTCAGAAGATAAAATGATGAACATTTTTAAATATATATGATCATTTTGTAAAAAAATGAAAATTATATAAATATACAAATTTATTTTGCAAAATTTTCAAGATAGAACGACTGCTCTTCTGCCGTCTGATGTTGACTGGATCCGCCCCTGCAATATTTTAAAATGGAATAGTGCTCTCCCATCGCATAACAAGTAAAAACATGCAATTATCAATCTCGACCGTCAAAGAAATTCAGATATCAAAATTGCACAATTCGGAAAATTGTTGACTCATATATATTTTTGAAGGAGGATTATAAAAAGAAGGAAAGTTTGCAACACATTCACCACAAAATTCCACATGTTAAAAACTTTTATGTTAAATAGTGTGAAATATTGCAGGACAAAGGAAGAACTAAGAAGCATCCTGACCGTACATTAGATCGTAAAATCAGAAAACTACAATTACAAATAAAAAATATATATTTTGAAAGTACGTGCTAGTAACATTAATATTTAGAGAAAATTTTGTAAATGTCATTCAAAACTAGAGAAATCTCAGAAATGCCGTCTATAATTGTTTCATATTTGTTATCCAAAATCGATGTTATCTTCCTTTTTTGTTATACAAGACAAAAGACTCCTCTTATGACTTTTCCTTCTTTTTTTCTTTTGTACTGACACCAGTTGACATTTTCCTTCCTCAAAATTGATTTCGGAGTCAATTACGATATCATTCGAAGTGACACCAGTAGCGAGTCAGTGATGGTCGGAGTGAACTCGAACCTAAAGTAATCATAATAGAAGTATTTTTTTTTCTTTTTGAAAAAATAGCAAAAAAAAGATAACAACGATTTTGAATGATAAATATGAAAAAATTGATTTTGATATTTTCGAAATTTAATTTTGAGTGACATAAACAAAATTATTTCTAATACCTAATAATATATTAGATGACGGAATTTTGGTATTCCAGTGGCTTCCAGGTGTATATTCCCATTTCCCAAACAACCCAAACGGTGCTTGGATGCCTGAAAAACAATTTAATTACATTCTTTTCCATTTTATAATAGTGTTGAGTTGTATTACTTTCGTAAACCATACTTTATATTAGTAGCAATCATTTTCTAGCATCATTTCATAATGCAATCCAAATAATATTTACATTTTTTTCAAAATTACTAAAACTATTATTCAATCAGAGCACTCTTATTGCATTAAATTAACTCAAATATTATCATTCTTGTATTATTCCTTTGACGATGAAAGCACATTCAAATGCAAATACTATGAATTGTAACCTAAATGAAAAGTGTTCATCAAAATTCATTGCATGTAGCAGGAAAATACTATTACATACTTTTTGTCGCGTTATTGCTTTACCATGAACATTGTTTTCTTTGTTTCGGAATAAGTTTTCATGACATGTTCAAAAAAGAAAAGCTAATTAAACAAGAAACATGGTGCAGTAGCTAATCTCCTCCATTTGTCGAATTTAATATCTTATCAGGGGTTAAGGTGTAAGATTACAGCTGAGCCGCCATTAATCTCCTCCTTTAAAAGTACAACTCGGTTTAAAAGCTTGATTTCTCTCAATTTTCAATCATCATACCTTCATTTGCTAAACCTGATACCAAATCGAGTATGAACAGAAAGTAACTCACCTCTTCCTTCACCTTCAATTACAATCCAACATGGCGAGGATTTAAATATTTACCCACACATTCAATCTCAAAGGATCTATTCCGAGAATCTCTCAGGGGTCTGTTCGGAGGCTTTTGCTGTTTGCGTGGGAAGAAAATAATTCACTCTGTGTGATTTTTCCTCATTCAAATAATACTTCTTAGTTTAATTCCCATTTCCATTCACACTTGAGTTGATTTCAAACACGCCTTCAGAGTTCAGAGTGAGAAAGAATCAACAAAAAATGAAGACGGAGAAGATGATGAAAGTACCGGATAGGTGCGAAGTTAAGTTTTCGCTGATACACCGAAAAATAGTTTATTTGAATTCTTGTTCAGAGATCCAAGGACCTGATGGCGTAGATGGGAAAAAGTTTGAGGTGATTTTTGCTAATCTAATCTCACGCGTAGATTTCATGGCGATGGAGAACAGTATCCTTTGCGGATTTTTTTTTGTTCAATTTGTCGTTGGATTAAAGATCGCGGGAATATTTTATATTATTAATCTTAAGTTCTGAACTGTTGATTTTTAATACAATACATATCGAAAGTTTTTTTCTCTGCGGAATAAAAAGTTTCACAGTGGATTTCGTTTCCGTGGCGATAGAAGAAGGAAATTTCTGCGTGTAGTTTTTCTCTGCTCACTCTGCGCAAGTTAATTTGAACTCTCGCTAAAATTAGATTAAAAAACGAGTCGTTGATCTTTAATCCGACAATTCAGATTAATTTGAGCAAAGTGAACAAAAAAAACTGCACGCTGAGGATACGATTTCTGACGATAGAAAGTGAAAGGACTGGGCTCTCGCTCTGATCTCTACCTTTTAATTTGGATTTGACGAGCTTTGATTATATTTGGTCTCGTGAATTTATCTTCATCGTATTTTTCTTTAATTTTATGTATTTTTTTTCGTTTTTTTTAATTTCCCTTGGATAAAATTCTGAAGCGGGCTGCCTGATTAGTGATTAAACTCCAAAAACTTGAATCAAATCCAATAAATCCGAGCGCTTTTAAGCTCCAAATAAATAATTCAAAGTGTTATCATTGCACCTTTTTACGATGTTAGTCGAGGTCAAATTGGTACAACTAGAATAAAGAACATTTCTCAACGAACTATTGATTTATTTTCTTACCAAATCACGAGATTCACGACCAACTATGTACTTTTACATCTACTTAGTACCCCAGGGATTAATTTTAGCATTTATCAGTACCATCAACATCCAACAATCAACGGTCCGATTTAGATCATTCTTTGCGCAAGTGAAGATGAGGGAACTCGAGTCAATAGTTAAATGAGCTAATTAAAATTCCATTCATATTTAATAGTATCAAGTTTCAATTCAAAAATTGGAAGAGAAGTTGTGAAGAAGGTTGTAAGTGTTCTTGGGTTTTGGCGTTTTGCCATAGATGATTAGTTACATTATCATTTATTTTTTTTAGCAAATAAAACCGTAGGCATTTAGTTGGAACTAAATAAACTGTCTTACATAAGTATATCTGCCTTAAGCAACTGAACAATAGACTTGCAACTAAACAAAAGATCTATTCCTCATGTATACTACAAGAAAAGTGGAGGAAATATTCATAAAACATCGATTACTATTTCTAAACAAAACAGAAAGGAACTAGGGCAAATTTTTCTAGACTAATTGAATCCTCCTGCAATCCAACTCTAGCTTCATTTGTCAACATGGGCGTAACCAAAACACCGTGTTAGAGAGTGCCGATTTGCAATTATAATCGAATTTTAATGTTATATAGATGTCAAAATATTAATCTTGATCAAATTATACAATTTTTTAAATAATTTTTTTCAATTTTAATCAAAATTTTAACTAAAATCTTACCATTTAATTAAATTTAATTAGAAAATTAAACAAGAGGTTCAAATTTTTCTTGGCCAAAGGAGGTCGGGGCCCACTCTCCCCCCACTGGTTCCGCTCCTGTTTGTCAAGACATGCGCATGATGAATGGCTTCTCTCTTTGCATGCCTAACAGCCACCTTTTCATTAGCAGTAAGCAATTTGAAGATCTGCAATAAGTTTCTGATGCTTTCCAGGGAGATTCCTGCAAAGATTCATTATTAATAATATTCACTAGTAATATTGATTCAGAAAAAAAATGAAAAAAATGATTGGAATATTGATTTTGTTCTATCTCTTCCAATGTCATAAGGACCGATACAGTCTCCATTGTGAATGAATCTCCTCTTTCCTGCTTCTTTGCTTTAGCATTTACTGGAGCACCATTATGATCATACATGATCGATCGAAGCTGCAACACATCTATGGCTCTACCTTTGATGTCCCACGATCCATCATGTAAAATTATCCAAGCTGCAACACATAAGCTTGAATGAGCTTCCTTACTTGCAGAAGTTGTCTCCAAAAGGGGCTTATTCTGTGTCCTTTATTAAATTGCCATAATTCAACCTTTGAACAATACTTTGCATAACCCTAGCTAACCCATAATTTATCTTTCCTAGCCTCTAGCTCCCATGCCAGTTTTGCAAATAGGGCTGAATTCTTTTCACTTTCTTCTTTTGGAAGAGAACAATAGACATATAATAGACATGGAGAGAATATAACACATATTTCAAAAGAACAATTCTACCTGTCAATGACAATTTTTTCTTCCATGTTGACAGTCTATTCTAAATTTTATGTGTTACATCCCTATGTAGCAGGCTTTGGAAGTTATTTCTCTGTGAGAGTGTAACCCCTAGATATTTTCCTTATCCCTAGCTTCTTTTGCCCCAATTTCTTTAACACTTCTCGTTTTAGCTGATCCTCACAACTTTTACTAAACAAGGTACTTGACTTGGAAGGACTAATTACCAGCCTTGAAAGTTCTCCAAAATTTTTGAGAATTTGCATTATAGTTTGCACTTCATGCATTTCTCTCCTTCTTATTATCATGAGATCATCAGCAAACATGATATTAGTTGGGACATGATTGTTTCTGTTCAATTTAAGGCCTTCAATTTCTTTTGCACTCTGGAACTCATAAAAAATTCTGGCTGACATGTCCATACCCAAGATAAATAAGAAGGGAGATAGGGGCAGCCTTGTCTAATACCTCTTGTGGGTCTTATAAAACCTTGGCATTGTTCATTAAATATGGTACTGATTTGACTTAGCCTTAAACACTGCATCACAAGATTTAATATATTTTGGGGACATCTTATACATTTTAATGCGGCCTCTATAAAATTCTATTTGATTGTATCAAAGGTTTTGTGAATGTCTGCTTTAAAGAGAAGGTTTTTTTAGAGTAATTCTTCTACTTGAAGGTATGTAAACTTTTTATTGTTGAAATTGAAACGTCAAATTCAATAAATAAAGTTTGGACTACGTGTTATATTAATATATGTCATACTGTCACCTATGTTACGAGGAGTAACATCAGCTATATCGTAAAATGAGCTTAATTTATATTCAAGACATAATATCTATTTCGCTAAGATTCTGGATACTAATACATATGAAACATTAATGTTAATTAATTATAATTGTTTATGAACCAATTATGATTAATTATACTAATACTAGAATTAATGTAAAGTTAAAAATATTGTTTGGGCTAAATCCAAAGATTTTGGATCAAAGTCCAAGCAAAACAGAAAATCCTCAACTGTCTTGCGGCCGCAATGGTACCCCTTTGCAACCGCAAGAGATTCGAAGAAACTTGGAAAGTATCTGCTGTAAATCCAGCAGTTCAACTGCGACCGCAATAACCCATCTTTGTTGCCGCAAGAGACTTGGCATATTTCTTGCCAAGTTTAGATCCAAGTCAATTGCGGCAACAATAAAATTTATTGCAACCGCAAGAGACCTGTAGAGGCAGAAAACCTTGCCTTATGTTGTCGGTATCTTTCTAACTTGTGTTACAAACAATACCAAATTTGAGGAAAGTATTTACAACAATGAATATGATAATTTGGAAAAGAATTGTAGAGAATATATTATCAAATATTGCAAAAAATATTTGATATTAATTATTGTATCTTTCCAAGATACGTTTTCCTATTATAATAGGTGCTGGATCTTCAAGCATTACGTGATGTTTTGATTTGTAATATTTCTATGTGCTTGTTCCGTGAAATTTTATAATAGTGGTTGACTTTAGACTGTTTGAAATAGACTATTTTGAAATAAGATAATTTAAATAGAAATATAAACATGATTCTCTATTGATTTAAATACTTTATAGTCTTTTGGATAGTGTAATTACCATTAGGTTGTCAAACGTACGAAACAATCACGCAAATACCCTCTTGCGTCTTACGTTGTGTTTTACGAGCGTAAGGATTTTGTTGTTGCATCTTACGCTACGTTTAAGAAATTTCCTTGTGTTTACATTTAGTTAAACGTACAAAACGTGCAAAATGTGGAATTTTTTTTGCACGTTTATGCATAGTGCAGTCAGGGAATAGAAATACCAAATATGGAGTAACTCATGATAGTTGAGTAGTCTTGCTACTAACAGTGCACAACATAGCCAAAAACATAAATGTTTATCATAACATAACTGTTTACTTATACCAATATTAAGGATTACAAACAAAAACCTCCTGTAAACTCTATTCAAACACAACAAAAAACAGGAGTAACCCTATACAAGCAAAACAAAAAACATTCCTGAGAACTAATTTTTACTTTTGTTCTACTGCCATGACCTCCCCATTCAATGGCCTTTTCATCACTAGTACCATCAAAGTCCAAGTCAATCAAAGCACCCCAATCAATCGAAGCTGAACCTGAACTCGAACCCGAACCTAAACCTGGGATAGACTCAGATGTGGTGTCCCACAATACATCCCCGAAATCCCTCTTGAACTTATTCTTCTCCTTGGTGCTGGTGTCCTTGCCCTTGCACTTACTGCACATTTTTCTCTTTTTGCTGGATGAAGTTGGTGCTAGTGCTGGTGTTGGTACCGATAACAACCAGTACAGGTCCTTGGCCACTTTTTGGAGATCGGGATACACCGAACTCCACAGATGAATATTCTCCAGGAGGATCTGGAAGACCTGCCTGGATTTTTCAAGGGGGTCCATAAGTTACTGCAAAAACAGTGAAAGCGATCAGTTAACAAATAACTATAATTGGTCCGTCTATATAATTACTTAAGTGATTATACATTTATACCCTAAATTCTAAACCCTAAAATCTAACACAAAATTTTTAGATTTAACCGAATAATGAAAGCGATTAGTAAATAAATTTAACTAAATAGTGAACTAATTGCAAAACAATAATTTCCAATTTTAGACTAATAAGTAATAATGATCATTGAACGTTGCGTTTACATTATTTCAGACAAATGAACATTAAACATTCAAATGCGTTGTTCAGCAAGCTTAAGAGAAAGATTAAGACAAAGGAAAGATGAGATTACCTTAAGACGAGTGACAGAGTGAGGGCGTGCATTAGATGAAATTATCTTGTGCAAAAAGTCCTTGAGAAGAAGAGACACGATGTGTTTTAGAAGAAGGAGAGGGAACAAAAAGACACTATAGATCTAAAAGGCACTAAAAAGACACTATAAGTCTAAAAGTCACTATATCAACATTATTTAATTACTATCTTTGAACTTTACTCTTCGTAAAGATCGACAAATTAATTATTTTATTATTTATAACTTTTCAGAATACTTTACAACTTTATATAAGCATAATTTTATATACTTCATATAAACATGACGTAAGAAACGTTTAAAATGAAACGTAACGAACCACTTGCGTTTACGTTGTGTTTAACTACACGTAACAAAAATTGTTTTGATCATACGTTTCGTTTAACAAACACAACAAAATTTTCTTGTATTTAACATTGCGTCATGACGAAACGAAACGTTAAAACGTGCAAAACGCAATTCATTGACAGACCAAAGTACCATCGGTTTAGTTAGTTTTACCTCACTTCTTGGTCCAAAATGAAGTCTCTAGCGTGAATTACAATGGATTGCAAATTTGCAATGCTTAAAAGAAGGCCTGTTAAGGCCCAATACGACTGAAATGAAGATTGAAGACCACAACCAATTTCATTATCCAACTGATTCAATTTATCAAATGCATTCAGATTTAAGCCCTAATATGAGTCCATGTCTTATAGCCACAAGATATATTATGCTAATATTATGATAACAGGGGCTTGATTGAAATTGGCTAGGGCTGTCAACAATTGTATCGTGATCCGTGTTTTCGTTCCGTTAAAACGGAAGCCAAAATTCTTATCGTTTGCGAAACGAAACGGTAAACGAAACGTTATTTCTTCTTCCGTTTCAACATTTTTAGTGTAAAATCACCGAAATAATCGTTCCGTTTCGTTTCGTTTCGTTACGAAACGGAACGGTTAACGGAATAGAAATTTTGTTTCGTTTGCGAAACGGAACGAAAATTGAAACAGGCGATTTTTGTTCCGTTTGCAACGTTTGACAGCCGTGCTGATGGCCAGTGATTCAATATTTAGTTTCATCCACATCCTACTTGACTTGGACAGTATAACTATGCTAGGCAATTACATGAGATTACTAATTTTGAATCATAATAATCTGAAAAACGCAACTTTTAAAACCTAGCAAACAAATTAAATATACAAAACGCAGAATCAGAAGTAACATCAATAGGTCCAGACTGAAACAAATATTTTTAAATAAAGGGGATATTGTTGATTATATGTTTCTGTTTTGGACATATCTTATCGTGCCAGAAAAACATAATGAAAAAGGACATCAAATCTGTCAAGTGCCAAAATGAGGTTCTTAAGACCTAAGTGCTTCCAAACATAGATCATTACACAGTCAGGTTCTTACAAGTTACAACCATCAAATCATCAAAATAATAAATTTGCACATGGTAACATACTATCAAGGAAAAACTAAGCTAGAGGCCGGTTACATACCAGCCAACCTCAAATAAATCCTTGCGCGATAAGTGTCTTCTCGCAGGTGACATCGACAAGTAGACCATCAAGATAGGAATCCTTAGCTCATCCAATAGAGCTGGATGGTTCTTTAATACTTCCATGACCTGAACCCAGAAGGGGAAAAAAGACTAGTTACGTACGATTGCTCGTCTGAGACCAGCAGAGATGAACTGACTAAACAAAGAAGAAGAAAAGGCGTACAATACTTTTGTAATAGAAGGTTAAGAACTTCCTTATAGATATTTCAGGTTTCTTTATTTCATCTTCAACACAATTGTAAATTCTTTTCTTTATAATAGTTAGTACTGTTCTTTTAAAATATTCTTCTTTCACTCTGTTAGTGTATTCACAAATTAGATGGCATACAAAAAACCTGCAAAAGAAACACAATTCTCACTGAAAGATTTCAATCACACCTCTGTGTAGAAATCATCGAAAGTGATCTTATCCAAGATGTACCGGTGGATTATCTCGATAAAGGGACTGACCAGGGACAAATCATATTTGAGCCGACCCTACATGCCAAAAATGTAAATGTAATTTGCATGGTCTGAGAAAATTGAAGTTCAATATATTGTCTTTTTTTCTGTGTAGTATTAATTAAAACCTGAATTGTGTTTATGATGTCAGTGGCATGATCATACTCAAGAAGCATCTTCATCCTACAATGCTCAGGTAGAAATTCGTTGAACCCCATAACCAAGTCATGGTTCCCTTTAAGGAAATCCCACACCTTTGCAATTGTCTTGTATTCGTCAATCCTGTTAATTGAAACAAAATACTTATCAGTTGTATGAAAAATATCAATTTTGTTTTTGAAGATTCAATCATAATGTGTGGTTTTTCCTGATGCTTGTGCACCATAAAATAATTTGCAATTGCTAGTTTATTCTGGTTTCCTTGTTGGCTATGCCTACCAGTACCAGCATTCCAGTTAGCTTAAGCCTAGAGCAAACCTCACATGTACCTTAAATGATAATATAACCTTACTCTCCATAACAGAGTTTCCCTAATGTACAGAAAGCAATGAACCACCTTAGTACAAGAAAATATATCTTTCCAGAAACTGGTAACTTTCAAGTGAATGAAAGCGCATTCATGCTAGAAACTTATTAGCATGTTTGTGATCTGTTGAAGTAATACCTTGAGTTCTTAAAATCCTTCATGATGGTTAGAAAGACTCCGTATTTTCCCGGCTGGTCTTGAAATCTCTCTTTAACCTTTTTTACGTACACTGCCGCCGACTCAGCTGTAGCTCGAATGGCAGTTGGCTGTGATTGCTCTGATCTGTATAGAAAAAATAAAAAAATACATTGTGCCTTGAATTAAACTATTCATTTAAAAGATGCAAATAGCGTTTTAAGCAATCGCTTTTAATTAACTGCATACAAACAAAAATGACATGCTGTGTATTATTTGTGAATAAAGGTAATTTTGGATTGAGTAATTTATTTCGTTAGAAAGAAAAGCATACACTTTAACTTAAAATTGATGATTTTTATCGCTCTTGTGACATCCCTAGCCGGAGAAATTTCCAAATCCTAACTTCAAGATATAAATTCATGCATCAATTTTCATGGAAATTAGGAAATTGCAAGAACTATTATAAAAACTCAGTCTATTTGCATATGCCTTTAAAATCTGCATATATGCTGTTCACTTAATGCAAATAAATTGACTTTCAGATGTATTTTATCTTCATTAAAGAAACCGGATTAGGTCCCTTGAAACCTTTTGAGGCATATCCCAATGTAATAATAATCGATAAATTGCATAGGATAAAAGCCTTTCGGCACAACATTACAATTAAATAAACTAGCACGATCAGTTTTGTCGCCACTTTGATCAATTACAAATCTACAAAGAAGTAATATAAACTAAAAATGATAATAAAGAGTAGCTTCATATCTCACATGAAAGTTGGCAGATACTTCGGATACTCCATTAGAAGATCAGGATGATCCTTAAATAGCTTGCTAACCTTAAAAAACAAACATATTCGAAAATGATTTTATAAAAAATAACTATAGTGCATGGTGTTCTTATCAACACTGCAAAACGCAACAAAAAATCTGATTCTGTAACTGGCGCAACTTAATTAAGTACATAAGAGTAGGCATATATACCTACCATTTATGTGAGAAATTAAAAAGGAATATCGAAAATTGAATAGAACAAAAATAGAGTAGGACCTCTATTAAGGTTTCATCTAAATCGTAAGTTCCAGTCCTGTACTTGTACAGAACTTGGAGAAAGGATTCAGATATATTTAGATCCTGAAAAACAGAGTTACACAAAAAAATAAATGCTTTGTTACTAATTGTTAGTGCATTAATTTGTTGTTTTGTTTCCAACTCAAGGATTGTCCATAGATGAAACTACTGTAGTGTAATATTTAATAAACAATGATTATCTAATTAGCACCTTGATATCTCTTACAAACTCGATAGCATCCTCAAAGTTGAAATCATTACTGCCTTTGTATTGCCATGGTACAAATTGGTTAAAGCCCTTGAGAAGTTCTTTATGCTCCTTGAATAATAAATGCACTTTAACAATTAGACAATCAAGACTGATCCTGCATTTGAATCACTGTCAGAGTTTGAGAATAATCTGATATTATGAAAGCAGTACAAACACCCTAGCTAGCTCTCCTATTTCTCCATAGTTGGTAACTTGGTATAATGTTAAATTGAACAATGGAAAATCCTTATGGAGCTGCACAGACCCAGAACAGAATATCAATCAAAAGAAGGTAAATCTTAACTTGGAATATCAAATTATATCCTCTCTTCTAACTTCAAACAATAGAATCGTGCATTAGTACTTAATAAACATGAATTTCTTTTATTGCTAAATAATACAAAAGTTTGGAACAGAGTTTCTGACAAAATTTTGTGTATTCTTCTTGGACAAACTTGGACACACAGGACATTTTTTTGCAAATATTCAATTTCTCGATTTGATGATGATATTCGCAAACTCAACATAAAGTTTGGTGCATGATGTCTTCTCAACATAAGGTACTTTTGGATCGGTGTGGTTGATTTACGAATCCATGAACGGGAAAAAAAATGGAAAATAAGATATAATTCCATAACGAACCTGTAGTTCATGCATTCTGACAACAAATGTAAGAACTCTCTGTAAGTCTCTGGTTGATGTTCAAAAGTATTTTTTACCAATTTGACAAAATTCACCGAATAATCTGGCGGGCTGCACAAAAATCATATTATAACAAGTCACACAGAGAAATTAAATGGACTTGAATTAGTTTCGAGTTAAACAACTATCCAGTTCTTGCAAATGTACGTACATATTTTTGTACCACAAATAAAAGAAAATAATGCCACGCAGCTCAGTCTACCTTTCATGATCAAGAAATACAAGAAAATAAAGAAATAGGAAAAGGCTACATGGTTGATTAATCTAATTAAATTTCTAGCACATCTTCAGAAATTTTTGCATCTCTGTATTTCCTGTTCGGTACAGCAATCAAGACAAATTGCATCTGACTACACTTCAAATTAAATCGTTCCCTCTGCTAAAATTACTAGCTAGACCATGCTAAAAAAACGACGAAAATTAGTGCACTGCTTTTATGATAAATATTAAATAGTTTAAAAACTAAAATTCTCTAACTTCATCATGCAAGAGAAAAGAAATCTGTTGACCTCAAAATGGGAAATCTCTAGAAAGGAAGTATGATTCATAGATGCAGGCATGGGGGCGCAAATCCAAGAAAATTAAAGGAACTTCATTAAAAAAAAAGAGAGAAAATGCACCTTCGTTGATTAACGGAAGAACTTCCAGCATCACGACAAACTTTCGTCTCTGGTTCTGGATTCCCCATGGTTTATGGGTTTCTGGATAGAGTAGAGTAGAGAGAGAGAGAGAGAGAGAGAGATTTTTGAAACTTGGCAGCTTCTGCCAAGAGCTTCAAAAGAGAGAGAGATTTTGAAGAGAGAAGAGGGTGATCAAGAGAGTGATTTTTTGAAGAGAGAGATGGAGTAAGTGAGAGCGAGGGAAACAGAGATGCAATTCGAGTTTTGGAAGGAATGGATTTGGTGCAAACCCCATCGGACCATATCCGTCCAGTGGGATTGTGGAACCGTTCGATGTAATAATGAACGGCAATCAATTTGACACGCAAGACTTATTGGTCGTTTTCACAAGGTTTTATTCACAAACAACCATGTCGCATACTAACTAAAAGAGCAAAATTACTATTAAAACATTAACAAATAAAATTAGTAAATATTATATTCTTATTATTTAAAACATTAAAACATTAACTTTACTTATTAGTATAAATGAAATTAGTAAATATTATATTCTTATTATTTAAAACATTAAAACATTAACATTACTTATTATTTTAAATAAAATTAGTAAGTACTAATGCATTATCCTTCTACTAACAAATCATATCTTGTTTCCTAGTAGATATGGTCCAATATAAATTAATTGGCTCATTATACAACTGTGTGCATTAATGTACATTTAAAACACAAAAACATTAATATTAATATTATATTCTTGTTCTTGTTCTTTTAAATAAAATTAGTAAATATTATATTCCTATTATTTAAAACATTAAGACATTAACATTACTTATTAATATAAATAAAATTAGTAAATATTTTATTCTTATTATTATTTTTTTAAGAAAGTAGGCCTGGCCTACTTACAAGTTTTCATATTCTTATTATTTAAAAGAACAATAGTTACTTCTTTTTGCTACTACGAAGTGTACCATATATAAATTACAGATAGCTAGAAAAATAGTTAACCAATTAATTCAACAGCACAAACATGATTTAACTAATTTTGTTTTGTAATTATCAATAGCACTTAACATACAGGTCATATAATTGAGAACTGACGGTTATAATTGATTCAGAAAAAGAATAAACAGTGAAGGTTATGATCCAGAGCAGTAGCACTAAAAAAAATAGTTCACTTTGAAATGGAACAGTACTAGTAGCATGATCTACAGTATGTACATATAATCTTATATAGCAGATCTCTGTAAAAAAAAGATAAATGAATTGAAAGAAAAAAATATTATAATCTTAACATGATCAAAAGCCTTTCAACACAAGATTACAATTCCAAAAGAACTAGCATAATATATAAGCATTTGGCCACTTTGATCAATCACAAATCAACAAAAAGCACAGTCACATAAGTTGACAATGATCATCAAGAAATAGCCTCATATCTCACTTGATTGGTGGCATATACTTCCAGTATTCCATTAAAAGATCAGGATGGCCCTCAAATAGCTTGCTAATCTAGAAAATGATTAAATAATCAAATGTGAACATATGAATTATCACTTTAATCCTTATGAAAAGAAGAATGAATGCTGGTTCTTACCAATGCTATGAAATACACACACAAAATTTGCTTTTAAGTTCAGTACCATAAAGAATACTTAGGTCCCATGAAAAAAAAAACAATGGTCAAGTTTCCATTCATGGTTGGATTCATGCATGCCATTTATGTAAAAAAAGGGATACAAAAAATGCAAAAAAAAAAGAATAGTATAGGACCTCCATGATGGTATCTGCACAATCATAAGTTCCTGTCTTGTAATTGTTAAGAATTTGGAGAAAAAACTCGAACACAGTTGGTTCCTGTGAGAACCGGAGCTATAATACAAAGAATGGGATACTTTGTTAGTGCATTTTGCTGGTAGGTTTCCAACAGAAGGATTATTCTGTATGAAAATTAATTACACAGTACTGTAATATTTGAGAACAAACGTGATCTAATTATTAATCACCTTGATTTTGTTTACAAATGCAATGACATCCTCGAAATCTAAACCATCACAGCTTTTGTGCTGCTTTGGTGGTACGAATTCATGAAACCCCTTGAGAAGTTCTTTATGCTCCTTGAATAATAAGTAAACTCTTGCGATAAGACAATCAGAACATACCCTGCATTTTAAATTTTAATTAATGTCAGATATTGAAACTTTAACTAATTGAAATTTTGGAAGAAGTACAAACCACCATCGATCTACTATTAATTTCCTAAAATTTGTGAAAAGCACCAACCACATTAAGTCTGTGTTATATTAAATTGAACTTTTGAGATCCATACGAAGCTGCACCAACCAAGAGCCGAATATTAAACCAAAGAAGGTAAATCTTAAATAAGGCATATAACAAATTAATGGTGATGACATTCTTCTTTTGACTTTTTCATTATAAATTTATTTTAGGCTCTGCATCTCTGTGCAGTTCTTACACAAATAGTCTTTATTGCATTTTTGGTATGCCACATTACTTCTAATGCATAGTTTTGCTTTTTTTGGCAAAGTTCTAATACATCAATGTTTTGTTGATTTCAATTAGTTTTAACAGAATAATTTCTATCTAACAGACATCCATGAATGCGAGGCGAGTATTTCTGAGAAATTCAATTGTTGCAGACAGCGGAGATCAAAGACAGAAAGTTATTAAGGGCCTTTTAGAGGTAATATTTTCAGTTAATCATCAATGCTAATTATAAACGAAGAATTTCTGGGAAGTTTTGTACACCCCCATCCGGCCCCCTCTCGAAGTGATAAAGTCTTGTCACACACTTTTTCAATCATTTTTTCGAATATTTTGGACAGTTTACGACAAAATTTGTGTATTCTTAAACTTTTAGATAGGCATTGTTTGGATTACATCTTTTTTCCAATTAACAGAAGTAAAAAGAGGATATAATTCCATAACAAACCTGTAGTTCCTGTAATCTGTCATTAATCGGAAAAAGTCCCTGTATGTCTCTGGTTGATGTTCAAACGTCTTCATTACGAAGTTGAGAAAATTCACCACATAATCTGGCCAGCTGCACAAAAATCATTTATAACATATTACATAGAGAAATTAAACAGAGTTCATTTCTTTTCGAGTCAAACAACTTTGAAGTACTTGCAAATGTACATCTGTTTTTCACTTTTTCTACAACAAAAAATAAAAGTATGCAATTCACTTGGAAGTGTTTATACAAGTCAAGCTAGCGGTTCATATCTAGACCTTAAGAAATACATAAGAAGGAATTTCTTATAAAAATAAAATCTTACTATTGAGTCGATCCGATCTGAACTCTCTGATATGCATTATACCGCTTTAATTATGTTCATATCAGGTCCTATTTGTAAGATACTTTGTCGGAAAAATCATAGTAAGCCAGGATATATATATATTATATATCGACACATATAGGTTAGTTTAGTTACAATGCACTTAAAAAACCCAAGCCAGCATTCATTTTCATGATCAAGAAAAACAAGAAAAGAAAAAAGGAAAAAGCCACATGGTTCATTAATCTAAATTTCTAGCACATCCTTCAGAAATATTCCCATATCTGTGTTTCCTGTTTGGTTCAGCTCAAGAAAAATTGGCTCTGATTCTATGTCAAATTAGTTGTTCCCTATTCTAAAATTACTACCTAAGCTAACCTTGCTGAAAATCCAAGAGGAGTTCAGGGCATTTTTGTTAAATAATCTATAAACAAAAAGATTTTCTCAACTTCATCACACAAGAGAAAAAGAAAACCCGTCGACCTCAAAAAGGAAATCACTAAAAAAGAAGTATGATTCACAAATGCAGGCACCGCATGGGGGCACAAACCCAAGAAAATTAAAAGAACTTTATTAAAAAAGAGAAAATAATGCACCTTCGTTGATTAACAGAACAACTTTTAGCATCGCCTGCACCCACTTTTGCCTCTGGTTCTGGTTTCCCCATAGTTTCTGGGTTCCCGGACAGAAAGTGAGAGAGAGAAGAGAGAGATAGTTTAGGGTTTAGGGTTTAGGGTTTAGAGAGAGAAAGAGAGAGATTTTGAATAGAGAAGAGGAGGGAGATTTCGAAGAGAGAGAGCAAAGAGCGAGAGAAAAGGAGGATTTATAGTGAAACTGTCAAACTGAGACCAAAATGAGTTTTGGAAGGAACGGAATTGGTGCAAAGCCCATCGGACCATCTCCGTCCAATGGGCTTCTTGAACCGTTCGATGTAATAATAAACGATTAATTGGACGGCGATCAATTAAACACGGAAGACGTTCACAAGATTTTTTTTTTCCACAAACAAGCACGTTCTGAATATTTTATCTTTTTAGCATGGATTATTTTCGAGTTTGAATTTATTTTTATCCTCGATGTTTCTTCGCAATTCAAATTTTCAGTATGTTTATTTCTGTTGAGAAGAGAGATTAAGTTAGAATTGAAAATTAGATTATCCGTAACTCATATTGTTTTTATTTATTATTCTCCTTGTAAGTTTGTGTGCGTCATATTTTTAAATAAGGGATTGGTTATACGCAAAATCTATTTCTTGTGAGATTATATTTGACAAAAATCAAATTCGTATATTTTATTTTAGAAGGCCAGATCCATCGTGACGGCTACTAATTAATAGTTCATTCACGGTGTATCTTCTTGATACATATGTCATCGTTTTACAATCGGACGGCTAAGAATGAACCACCATTAATTTATTTTATTATTTGCTCATGAGATTGGCTATTTTCATTTCAGTTAACTTGCTCCAAAACAGAAACATACAAATTATGTTCAATATAGTAGAATCTTTACTAAACTTTTGACCACTGAATTCATTTTTTTAACAATACAGATAATTTATGACAAATAGAAAACACTTAAGAGTCACCTGTGTGCCATAATCCAGTAATTGTGGCTTCATTTGGATATTCTCTTCTTATTAAAAGCATTAATACAGACATTTCAGTTTTAATTGAACAGGAAACAACGATCAATCATATTTTTAGGTCAGTCGTAATAGCAGTAGATAAGAGGGTTCACATGTGTTCATGAGGGTTCAAATATCTCCACTTTTGTGTGCCTCCAATTTTCCTTCAAATTCATACCATTCTTTGAGAACACTTTTTTAGACTTTCAAATCTTGACCATTAATTGATTCTTGATGAATGATATAGATTTAAAACCATACAAAAGTGGAGACATTTGAACCCTCCTATCTGGCGGTGTAAACGAGCCAAGCTCGAGCGAGCTGGGGGCGAATTCAAACTCGGCTCGTTTATTAACGAGCTGGCTCGACTCGTTACTATAAGTGGTCACGAGCTGAAACTCTCAACTCGAGCTCGGCTCGTTAAGGCTCGAGCTCGCTCGTTTGGCTCGTTTGTAGCTTGTTTGCAAGAAAAAAATGACAAAATAATTAAAAAAACATAATAAAATTATAAAAATCATGAAAATTCTCTATGGTAAAAATTTATTTAGAGATGATGGTAACCAATTCGATGGTCCAGATTAACTCGTTAAGGTCTCGATACTTAAACGAGCCGAGCTTGTCACAACTCGAGATCGGCTCGTTTACTAACGAGCTGGCTCGGCTCGGCTCGTTAACATTTCAGCTGTTAACGAACGAATTGTTAGCGAGCCGAACACAAGCGAGTCACGAGTATTTTGTGCACCTCTACTCCTATCTCCTCTTATATAAGACACTCTTGGGAGATAAATGTATTGGTAAGAGTTGGGCGAAAAATGCAAGCATAATAAATTGTATATGCAATAGAATAAGAGTTGACACAAAGACATATACCGATGGTTGATCGGAGGATGCACATATTACCTCTTTAACACGAATGAGTTTTTTACAATTTACCCATCTTTGCTTTATTCAGGATTAACGCTAAACTTTAAAGTTTAAACTATATATGCATATATAGTTTACCCCAACTTGTTTGGGACAAAAGGCTTTGTTGTTGTTGTTGTTTAAACTTTAAACTATATATGCATATATACTAAACTCAGTTCCCACACTTGAACCTCCGATAATATAGGAAAAGGGACAATATATATCAAACTTGTAAAGACGAGTCAACTTGCATTCACTTGATCTGAAATAGGTGATAGAATGGTTCTCTTAAGTTATATCATTTTGCAACTTGTTGGAGGTAAGAGAACGGTTTGTCGAAGGCAAGAAGCACACTGAGAAATACAAGGGGCAAAAGGAAGACAGACATCCAAAATGAGTTGAGGCTATATAGACCTCTTTGTGGGCATTTCGGTCTGAATCTCTCCAGTTCTTCACGCAAATCTTCATGATGCCGAAATAACATAAACAACTGCAAAAGGAATTATGCAGTATGAAAATTATGATTTCCAACTTTTTCCATCTGATCTAGTGATGTATAAACTCATAAATAAAGCAAGTACTTTTGGTATGAGACAGCGAGAAAACAGAAAGGGGTATCCAGTACACAAGTACATGACATAACAGAACCAGCAATCAAATGTGCAATTCTCACAAAAGAAAGTATTATACTTTGAATACAACAACAAAGCCTTTAACCCCAAACAAGTTGGGGTAGGCTAGAAATGAAACCCAAACAAGTTGGGGTATTATACTTTGAATAACAGTAAATAATTACGAATAGTGAAAGTCAAACTCCATGCTTTCACATAAAAATGACCCATAAAGCACCATTTAATCTGAAAGCCTCAATAGTTTCAAAAACCTGAATTAGATTAAAAGCAAACCACATTTTTGCTGCCAATTTTTTTTTCTTAAACTGAACACCTATTTTTGTTCATACAGCTGGTTTGTATTGTTGACATGGTTTATTCTGAACAAACTATTTTCTAGGGCATTTCACAAAACCAAAATCCAGGGGTGGGTCATTATCATTAGTCCAAAAGAAAATATTACAAAGATATAGTACCTCTTGATAAGTTTCAAGGGGAATCTGCTCTTTTCTACTAAGAATGTCAAACAAGGAGAGGTATAACATATAATCCCTACTCTGAAATACAAATAAAAAAGTAGCAAGTTATTCTGAAAGAATCAATCAATCTCCACGTACAAGGATGCTATACAAGGAGATTGCACAGAAAAATCAGATATATGATTTAGTCAAAGTCTCTTAGATCGTTTGTAAAGAATATCTAGAGAAGATGATATAGTCAATGTCTAAAATATTGTTTTTCAGGTTTGAACAATTCCCTTCACAATCAACTCAACAGATATATATTATCACGTCCACACTTATTTAAACAAAAGAAGTCCCCCAAAAGCCCTCATTCAATTTTGATTGCACAAAAATAAACCCAAAGAGGAGGCTTGTGCATCTTTAACATCAATGGGAACTGGACATGTACATAGGATTATTACTCATTTTCATGTTTCATAGCATATATGTAGGTGCTAATATTGCCTAGAATTCAACGGGTTTCAAACATTTCTTATTTTACAGGAGTTTACATGTATTTGAAATTTTGGTAGTATATATGATCCTGTTCATAATAACTCCAATATCTTAGCCATGGAAAATTGAGCACAGATAACTTTTCATCTCTATCAATTTCAGTTAATTTTGCTTTATCCAGAAACTATGATAAGGATGACTTTTACCTTGACTTTCTTGACAAAGCCGAGAGATTCCTTAAATGTGATTGGTTCCCACTTAGAAATGCGGCTTCTCATGCCTAATATTTCAATTCTCAATTCCTTCTAAGCAAATATTAACACCATATAATTCCTGAAATTAACAGAGCAATTAGCAAGAGAAAGTTGGAATCCAAACAAAATAAGAGGCACGCTAGCAAGTAGGAATTACACAAACCCAGAAGAGAACTACCCAAAGCGCTGTCAATTTCGGAGAAATTAACAATCCGCACAACAGACCAATTACGAGCACTCTAATTGAAGAGAAGTTTTGTTTAATTAGCCACAAAATCACTAAAACTAAAATCGAACTAACTATTATGGAAAATTTGCAAAAAAAATTTGAGAAATAGTAGCAAAACATACCTACAAAAGAGAAGATTTAGAGTGATTAGAGGTCCTATGACCACACCTGAATCGCCGAAAGGTGATTTTTAAGGGTTTACAAACACCAAACGCAAATTGTAGCTGATTAGAGAACGATAAACAGAAGTAGAAGGGTGCGAAGAGATAACTTGCTCAGAGATTGGTTTGGTTTGGGGAAAGAAAAAGAAAATGAAGAAGAAAAAAGGGAGAAAATAGAATGAGTTGCAGTTGCCTATTTGCTGACGTGGAAAACTCGGTGAGGTTACCGCTTGATAGGGTTTTTTGTTGCAACTTCTACTAAATAAAATAGACTCGGTCTAAAAACTAAAATTCACCCGTGCAAATAAATAATTGTGGTACTCCTAATTTAGTAGAACATGAAGATATTTCATTAGCACAAATAATGGATTGTAAAATAGGTAAATGATCAATTTAATATTTATATGTCTCATTAAGTGGCGAAGTTTTAACAAAAGATGATTGGCATTTTCCATTTGAAAAACTTGAAAAAAAGATTAAAAAATGGCAAGAATCTTTATTATCCATAGGAGGCGGAGTGGTTCTTCTTTAACTTTGTTTTATCATACTTCTCTTATATTGACTCTCCATTTATAGAGTTTCAATCAATGTTAGGAATATGATAGATAAGCTTAGAAGGATATTCTTCTGCTTTGTTGGTTCTAATGTGAAAAAAAATAGTTTTAGTTTCTGGTCTATTTAATCAAGAAAGATTAGATGTTTTAGATTTAAAAATAATGAATCGAGTTATATTGGTTAAATAGTTGATCAAGATTATGTTACGTTCTGAGATGATGGAGGGTGAAATCAGAGAGCACAAAGAGAAGAGAGGACGCAAAGGGAGAAAGAAGATTCAAACAGTTTGTATCAATTTCGTGGTGCTTGCTTCAAGCCATAAATGCTCCTCAACTTACACACTAAGTGCTCTTGCCATTTCACCACAAAGCCCTCGAGTTGCTCCATGCAAAGCTCCTCCTCAAAATCACCATGGAGAAATGTAGTTTTGACATCTAGTTGTTAAGTCTCCAAATCCAAACTAGCGACCAAGCCAAGCATAATTCGAGTGTAGGACATCTTGACAACGGGCGAGAATATTTCTTCAAAATGAACTACCTTCTTTTGATCAAATCCCTTCACAGCTAATCGAGCTTTATACCTCGTTTTTTCCTCTTGACCCTCTAATTTCACCCGATAAGCCACTTGTCCTTGAGCACCTCCTTGGCTCTTCGCAACTCCACCAACTCAAATGTGTTGTTCTCATGCAAGGATTTCATCTCATCTTGCATGACTTCCAACCACTCGATCTTGTGCTCTGATTCCAAGATTTCTTCAAAGCATTTGGGCTCACTACTATCTACAAGCAAAACAATTTCATTAGTGGCATACCTTGTGCTAGCCCGCCTATCTCGAGTTGACCTCTCCTCAATTTTTGCACTTGTAGAGTCTCACTTTAAGAGGTTTCGATTTGAGAGTCATGTTCCTCCTCTTGAGGGTCATTTGTTTCGGTTGGTTGGTTTAGGTTTGGTTGAAGTATTTGGGTATTTAGGTGGTTGTTTGAAATATGAGTTAGATCAACAAAATTTCTTGAAGAGGTTTTCGCCTTGTCAAGGTTTCTCACATTCTCGATGGTTTCTTGATCAAAGAACACCACATCTCGACTTCTCACTAACTTTCTTCCAATCGGATCCCACAATCCATATCCAAATTCACCATTTTCATACCAAAAAAATATGCACACTTTGATCTTGCTATCAAGCTTTGATCTTTCATCCTTGAGTATGTGCACAAAATCCCTACAACCAAACACTCTAAGATGATCATAATATACATCTTTACATTTCCAAACCATTTCTGGTATGTCACCATCCAACGCATGTGAAGGAAAACAGCTGATCAAGTGAATCGTCGTGTTCAAATCTGCACCCCCAAAAGTCTTTTGAAAGCTTAGAATGAGAAAGCATGCAACAAATTCCCTCACAAATGGTACGCTTCATCTGTTCAGCTATGGCATTTTGTTGTGTGGTTTTAGGAACAGTTTTCTCAAATTTAATGCCATTGATTTACAAAATGCCTCAAAAGGACCATGATATCCTCCTTCATTATCCGACCGGATGCACTTCAACTTATGGTTTCTCTTTCAACCTCCACAGCCCATTGCTTGAACACATCTATCACTTGATCTTTAGACTTAAGGGAATATGCCCACAACTTTCTAGAATGGCCATCCACAAAAGTCACAAAATAAATAGCACCATCAATACTTATATCTCTCATAGAACAAGAATCGATATGCACCAAATTAAACAAACTCGGTTTCTTACTTGTGGGACTTCTCTTGAAAGCAACACGATGTTGTTTGTCTGCCAAACAATATGTACAAGTGGTGAGAGAAGTACCATCACTAGACACATCTCAATTCTCTTCTCACTCATGTGATCCGACCACAAATGCCACAAATCAGTTGAGTTACACTCTGACACATTCACCTCACCACGCATCTTGACTTAAGACCCACAAAGCGAAACAGATTTAAATCCGCGAGCAACAATCAAATGCCCTTTCAAAAACTTCATTTTTCCTCCAAAAAAGTCATGTTGGTGCCCATCATCTTGTTTTTCTTTGTCTTTTGTGGTCTTTGGTCTTCTTAGAATTTCTGGCATCCTCGTTGTTTCGATGAATGCATCGAGTCCATCCATTTTGGAGATGTCTATGAGTTTTTATTGAAGTTTGATGATCTTGCTTATGTATTAACTCCCTTAAAAGAAAGAGAATTCTCTCATTTTGATTTTGTGAAGAGACGTAGCTTCGCTTAAGTCAAAGAAGTCGTCGTCTGAAATGTTAGATGATGTATCTTCAGATTTCATAGTTGTAGGAGTTTTCTGATCGAGTTGTTTGTTGATATAGCTTTGAATTGAATATCCTTGATAATCAAAATATTGATATGCTCACAAGTCACAATATATTATTTGATTTAGTCTTAGAAAAATAAATAGAAAAAATGGAGACATGTTCTTGGACTTGTAAATTGTCTATCAAGTACATTCCATTACTTTTAGTCTTATACGATATTATCTTAATGACATACCGCGAAATATAAACACGGCAATATTTAATGTCATATTTTAAAATTACAATCTACTTTTTGTCACTATCAAAACTGTCAAGTTTGACAGTAGATGTGTTGTCAAATTTCGCCCCCTAAATAACGAGGCATTATATGTTTTTTCTTTGAAATAGAAACAAGTGAATGGAAGAAGAAATAACTTGTAGTTCAGTTAATTTTTTTATTGTAGCAATAACGATTATTTATGTCAAATTTTACTATGAATCAAAATTAATTTAGAGTGCACTATTATTAATAATAATTGACAGCTGTAGTTAATTAATTCTAACTAGACTTGAAACTTGAGCTTCGCTCAATCTAATTAGAACTGATAATATATGCAGAAAATTTTATAAATTATATTTATATTATTTTATATACATAAAATTTATTGAATTATTTTATTAAAAATATGAGTTATATACATGTGTATGAAAATAATTATATGAATTATGTGAGTTATATAAATTATATACACGTGATATGAAAATATACACATAATATGATTTATGATATATGATGTGAAATACTAATATTATTTATATAAATGTTTTACAATATTAAATATAATTTGATATAGAAAATATGTTATTTTGTGATCATTTTGGAAATTACTAACCATTCCAAAAGAGAACTGTCAAATTAGACCGTTCTGGTTTGGAAAGTTCAGCATTTTATATGTGCAATTAAAATATGATTTTAAAACTTTAATCTATTTGAAAATCGTGAACAGTCTAATTTGACGGTTGAAGTATTGTGAATGTCTACAACAATAGAAATTTATAGCGTTCAAGACATAATTGTCAAGGATGCACACATTTCACGATAGAAAACAACTGAGGGATACTCTCAACTCATAGTATACTAAATGAGTGATGAACGGAATTGCTATATACTAAATTATAGGATTAATAATATAAATTTGACAAAAACTTGTAGAATTTAGATTTAATTAGGATTAAAAATACGCGGGGTGCAAGAACAGTTCATTTAGCTTTCACGCTTTGCTGATGTGTCAAGTTTCATTTTTCTACAGAGCTTTGCGGACAACGAGAATTGGATCCGTAGTCAGATTTGCTAAGTATGGAGTAACAATTTATATGGGTTTTTTTATTTAGGGAAATATTTGATGTATAAAGATAGTGTCTCTCTAGAATAAAATCATGCAATTCTCAAAATTTTCTAGAGAAAGAGACTTGGCTTAGAGAGAGAAAGAAGAAGATAGAGGTTTGTACCATTGTCGACTTAGGTTTTTCTACTCATTTTTCTTTTATTCTTTCTATATTCTCATGTATATTTTTTCTTTGTTTCGGTCATGAGAGGCTATTCACATCCGTAGGAGCTTCAAGTTGTAAGGCATGAAACTCGCTTCCTCATACTAGGTGTTTTGTTTTATTCGTGAATTTGTTTGTAATGGTTTCTATTGCTTGTTTTCCATCTTTGTTTATTATTTCGATTAGTTTCTAGAGTTTAGCGATAAATTGTGAAATTTGGAATTGAGTTATATATCAAAAGAAACACTAAGTAAGGAGTCAAACTCAAAATGAGTAGATTAATTACTTAGGGGGTTAGGTTTAATTGCACCAAAGCGTCTTACTAAGTACTTAATTGTGACATAAGATGCATGTTTAGTATAGTTTAACCATTAACGAGTCTTAGGTTCGAGATTAGTGAAAGTTTGATACAAGATTAAGCCCTAATTACCCTTGGTATGGTATTAAATCAAGAATTGAGTTGAATAAAGAAAGAAAACAAAGGATTGAATAAATAAATATTTTATTTTCATAGCGAGTGGATTGCAAACTCGAAAACCCTAAATTCTCTCATCTCAATCTAGATACCTTTTAAACTATGCCTTTTATTTTTATTTTACTAGCACGTTTAATTAAACAACAAGCAATCAAATCTTTTAGACAATTTCAAATACATAGGGTTAACTATTTATGTTTAAATCGATAGATATTGTTCATGTGAATTGGATACCTTAAGTAGTACATATACGAGTTGTATACTTGTAACTATATTTTATTCGTACAAATAAGGTTTAAAACTTGTATCGACACTACATATACCGTATCAATTTTTTAGCGTCGTTACCAAGACAATGATATTTTATTCTTCTAATTGTTTCTTAAAAAAATATTATTTTATTCTCCTAATGATTTCTTCAAGAAATTACTTTAATTTAATTATTCCTTCAAGAATTACTATTCTTCTAATTATTTCTTCAACAGAAGATTGCAATAAATTACATAATTTTTTAGAAGAACTGTTGTGAAGTTTAGAGTATATAGAAACATAGGTGTCAATGTCAATCCTAATTGTATAGATGAGCACTTTGGAAATATGTTGTATTTTTTGGCATCTTATGAATAATCAAGTAGGTGACTATGTATGATTTTAGTTTTAGGTGTATGAGTGGTATAAATACTAACCTTTTTTTGCAACTTTTATTTTATTATTTATTATCATCTGTTGGAAAATACTAACATTTGAATTTTAAAATAAAAAATGAAACAATTATTTTTAAAACTAACTTTATATTTAATTAATAAAAATATAAGTACGAGATGAATGAATCATACCTAAATTAATGCATGGGTATGAAATTACTTAAGAGTGCACACCTACATGATAAACATTAATGATCGATCAAAATTATACATTTCGGAACAATGGGTTTGGAGCGTAATTTCGGCCATTACTTTGAGTATTTAAGTTTAATTGATAAAAAATACATACAAGTTATTGGTTTTGCCCAATTCTATTGTTTTGATGCAGGTACAAGAGATTAAAGGACTAACGGATAGGGGTGTAAACAGATCGGATACAGACAGATAATCATCTTATCGTATTCTTATCCGTTAAATTTTTTTGGATACAGATACAAATTCAAATAGTCTCGAATACAGATACGGATCGAATATTAATCGGATATCAGATACGAATCGAATATCGGACGGATATGAATACGAAACTAATATTATTCGGATAATAAAAATAATCCTTATTTGCTATATGTTTATCCAAATGCATCAATGAATTATAAAAAAAATGTGATACATAAACATAAATTATATATACAATTAATTAGATTTATAATCTTCATACAAAATTCAATAATATATATATATAATATGAATTTTTTGGTTATGAATGTGGATACAATCGAATAATATCGCATACGGATATCTTCAATAACTTCGGATATTATTAGATTATAGCTAAACGGTCGGATACAGATAGATGATAGCCAAACCGTATCCTTATCCGTTAAAATTTTTCGGATACAGATACAGATATCTTCGGATACGGATACAGATATCTTCAGATATGAATACGAATACGAATCGGATAATTTTTGTTATTTTTCAAATACGAATCCGAATAAAATCGAATATTATCCGATCCGTTTACACTCTACTAACGGATCAAAAATCGAAGTCCGAAGCATCAAGCATAGTAGAAAACAACAAATAGCATTTGCTTGCGGGCTGCAAGAATTCTTTGCGTAAAATATATTTTTGAAGGAATAATCAAAAGAATAAAATAATTCTCAATAAATTCAGAGGCATAATTGAACTTGATTATGGCATCTAAAATACTCAATCATGTCACAATATTGATACCTCGTTTCTAAATGTACACTTTGTCTATAGACCTGTTTAACGTGTGTAACAATTACAAAAGATGATAGTTTTGTTAATCATTTTGTTTAATGAATGATTAAAAAATTTTGTTTCGTTAATTATTTTGTTAAGGAAAACGATCAAAATGAAATAGAACGATCAAACTCATTATCTTCCATCTTCATCCATCTCCTCTCTAATCACACTGAAGCAAACTAGAAACTGATGGTGAACGATTCTAACCATACGCAGGAATCAAATCATTCTTCTCCTCATTCGAGCAATCATTCATCTTCTCTTTCATCACTTTCTCTCAGCATAGCGTTTTTATCTGAAATCAAAACAATTCTAATAATACATAGTCACAAATGAAATTACGAAACAAATAATTATGAAACAATATATTTTCGTTAACCGTTTCATTATTTAAACGAAAGAAATTTCTTTCATCGTAATCATTTAATTTGTCACGAAACAAAACGAAAAACGATTAAACGACCGATTTTTTACAGACCTTGTCTGTCACGCAATATATCTACGGTTCCTTCGTACGTAATTCACATTTCCTTGACATGCAAGATATATTTGATGCGGAAGTTATAATCTCAATGCAAAATGAATTAAATAAGCTACATTTCCTCTATTGATAATAAACTTTATGCTATAATTAAAATCTTTTGGTTTTGATATGACGATTTTATTAGATAATAACTATTTGAAACCATTAACATGGGAAATCATATTCACTGCACGCATTTTTCTGAACGCACTCTGTACAAGTTATATAAATGACGATCAAACGTTAATCTTTAATGGAACGATTCATATTAGAAAAAATGACCGCACATGATATTTTCCATTGATATGACCTTGAACAATTTGAAAAGAGGCCGTGTGGTAACATTTTTGCTAGAATATCTCATTTTGCACTGGAACTGGGCCTGAATTTGGGCTTAGTTTCATTGGGGGCCCAAACAAACAAAGCTGTTAGAACTATAAAACGATCTGATTCTTGACTTAGAAATGTTAAAGGGCTTTAATTATCTTATTCATTTTCTTTAAGCCTTTTTGTATCTTCCTTAATTTACCTAATATCAATTGCACTAGATTGTTTAATATCCCTTTAAATTAAGAAATATGTCAACCATTCTTACACATTTATTTCTCTTCTAAATGATTGTATAAGCTGTTGTATGATCAGGATTAGATATATTCATGAATGAACATTTGATTGCACACTTATGATCTAAATCATTGAATCCCTAAATAGCACTATTTCTTCTTACAATTTAATTATCTATCAATTTTCTCTTTTCATAGAATTTAAAAAGAGAGAGTGCGCTATTTAGTGGTCCAATAATTTAAATCAAGAACGCACAATCGAATAGTGCCATATGTGTACCTAATCTCCTCCCAATGTTGTAACATTTACATTTGCAATTAATTGTAGGATGCAGAGCCTATATAATTTAGCAAGTTAATTTTACTAGACATTTTATCTGAAACACTGTTGTAATTTTTTTTACAAATGATATAAACATCTCCATTTCTGATTTACAAAATAGAAAATATGTGTGAAGGATCACTTCAACAATTATAAATTTAAAATAAAAAGCTTTTGAAATTAATATGAAAAAATATTAAATTATTGATGTGATAATACATTCATTTGTTTTTACGTTTATATGCAGAAATATAAATGTTCTGAAATTTTAGCAAAATGAATGCTTAGAATTAGACCAAATTAATATGCTTACTATTTTACTAAGAGAAAAAACAGAATGCTTACTCAAAAGTCTCTTTCATGATTATGATTTCTTCAACTAAAAAAATACAAAATATTTAATTATACCGGATCAACTAAGTCGGTGACTACTTGACGGAGAAGAAGACCCGTATATCCATGCGTTGTGAGAACAAGTGAGCTTTCTCAATCAAAGTTGTTTAATGTTTGGTGTTATTTTATTTGAATGAATCTAAAATTTCACCAACGACTGGAGGAGTCGGTCGACTCGCTTTACGCGTGGAAAATTTTCGTATAGGTCAACAATCGAAAAATATCAATAGATAGGATCACAGAAATCTTACAAATTTTACAGAGAGTCAAGAAGGTAAGTAAATACTTGCTTCTCTAGTTAGATTTCATTATTTCTCTGATTTATTAATAGTAATAAGAGTTACAATTAGTACAAAGTATTATAATATGAATAATATCAATAATAGTAATTATTAATACTTATGATTTTAATAATAATATTAACAAAATTATTACTGAATATTAGTAATAAAATATGTTAATAATAGAAGTTAAAACAAATAAATACAAAAATAATAATATTAAATATACAATATGAATAAAATAAGTAAAAAGATTTTAAATAAAATAGTGGTGATTATAATAATAGATGGTCATACTAGCTCTTTCGGTGATCATACTAAACCAAAATAGATGATCATACTAAATAAAAAAGATGGTCATACTAACCTCTCAGGTGATCATACTAAATGCTTAAGTGTTCATAATAACTAAAAATGTTATCATACTAGCTCATCTGGTGGTCATACTAAATAAAACATCTGATCATACTACATGTAGAGTGTTTATATTAACATCCAAAATATTTATACTAACATCCAGGCTGTTCATACTAACTACAAGTTGGTCATACTAACTACCCAACTGTTCATACTAACTACAAGGTGTTCATACTAGCTATTTCAAGTCTATTTTGCACTATTTCAAGTCTGTTTTGCATTGTTTCAAGTCTGTTTTGCACTGAATGAATGTGATGCAAACTAAATAAAACAAGTGTTCATACTATTTGTTTCAAGTCTGTTTTGTGTTGTTTCAAATCTGTTTTGCACTGTTTCAAGTTTGTCTTACACTGATTGCATGATGTGAAGATTAAATAAAATAGGTGCTTGGACTAAATAAAAAAGTGTTCAGATTAAATAAAACAGGTGTTCAGACTAAGTAAAGCAGGTGTTCGTACTACATAAAAGAGGTGTTCATAATAGTTTTTTCAAGTATGTTTCAAGTCTGTTTATGCACAAAAAATGGAGCACAAACTAAATAAAATAGGTGTTCATACTAAAGAAAGTAAGTGTCCAGACTAAATTAAACATGTGTTCATATTAGCTGTTTCAAGTCTGTTTTTGCACAAAAATAGGATGAAGACTAAATAAAATAAGTATTCATATTAGTTTAAAGAGGTGTTCATACTAGTTGTTTCAAGTCTATTTTTGTACAATTTCAAATTTGTATAAAACGGCGCAAACTAGATAAAATACGTGTTCAGACTAATTGAAAATATGTTCATACTACCGAAACAGGTGTTCATAGTAGTTGAAAAATATATTTGTACTATTGAAACAAGTGTTTATATTAGATGCACCCTTATATTTTTACTTTTCTCCTTCTCTTTCTTTCTTTTGTGAAAAAGATAATAGCCATGAGGTGAATAAGAAGAAAGTCAGAGGCAGTCTCAAGGTCGTTTCTTGACTTCCGTCTTCGTTCTCAGATTTGTCATCACTTTATCGTTCTTAGACCTATCGTTCACTTTAAACATTATTTTTGTCTTTGACAATTTTATCGTCGTTTCTAATAATATCTCGTCGAAGAGAAGGTAGACAAAGAAAGAACGATAAAAGAAAGATGCAGTTGAAAGAAGAAAAAAAGAAATATTAAAAAAGAAATAAGACAAAATAAGAAAGAGGATGGAGGACAAAAGTGGATGACAGAATGTTGAAAGGGAGCTGATACGTAGATACCATATTTGATATCAACTATTGATACCGATTTTATTATGCACATTTAGTTGAGTTATCGTGCACATTATTTGAGTTATTATGCATGTTATTTTTTGTAATGAAATAGTTATACATGTTATCGATTTTATTATGCACATTTAATTGAGTTATCGTGCACATTATTTGAGTTATTATGCATGTTATTTTTTTGTAATGAAATAGTTATACATTTTATTTTTTGTACTGAAATAATTATGGTATAACATGCATTATAACTCAAATAATGTGCACAATAACTCAACTAAATATGCATAATAAAATCGATATCAATAGTTGATATCAAATGTGTTACCAGAACATTATTCATGTTGAAAATTAGATGATTTTTTCTAAATATAATTCTTCTTCTTTTTTACTTTTTACTGAGTTGTTAGTCTGTGGTCCCTACAACTAGAAATTCCCATCGAAAATGGTTAAGAAAGAGAATATACTATGAAACCTGCCGAAAATTTTAATAATAAACAAAATAAAATAGAAAATATTAAAATAAGAATTTTTTTTTACGAAACTAAGAAAACCGGAAACTTAGAATCCGATTTTGAACCGGAAACTAAGAATCCAGTTTGGTATGTGCATGCTGCCGTGTGCATTATTTGACCCGTGCACCGCTGCCCTCTCTCTTTCCTCTCTTCCTCTCCATTTTTCTTCTTCCTTTCTCCTCTTCTCCTCAAGAAATTAAGAATTTTGCAAGATTTTGCTATACTAACGCGAAGATTTTGCAAGATTTCTCCTCTTCTCCAACAACCAACAAATTGGTACGTTTTTTTACTAATATTTTTTATTAATTACTTAATTAATATAATTTTTGTAAATAATTTAGTGGGTGTAAAGAAATAAGTTAGTTCTTGATTAATCTAGCTTTTTGTTATTTAGTTAATGTTTTGTAAAATAGTTTATTATTTTTGTTTATTAAATAAATCTATCCTTTCAAAAAATGCAAAAATATTATAAAATAGATAACTTAATTTGCATGCATTGATAAAATTAAAGAAATTTTTGTATTGTTAATTTTAAAGAAATTAAAGAAATTTCCTTGTGCATGCAAAAGAAATTATTATAAAATAGATAACTTAATTTGCATGCATTGATAAAAATTAAAGAAATTTGTGTATTGTTAATTTTTAAAAAACTAAAGAAATTTGCTTGTGCATGCAAAAGAAATTATTATAAAATAGATAACTTAATTTGCATGCATGTATAAATTGTTAATATTAAATTTGCATGCAGTGTTATTACCATGGTTAGGCCTCAAAGAAGTACTTCTTGCCGTAGTACCTCAGAGGTTCCTTCTGATGAGGTCCCGGCTGATCAACGACCTTATACGAACTTGCTGCAAATGCCTCTTGTTCAACACAATGTTTCAACGCTTAAAAAAAGGTATTTTTTTACAAACTAAAGATTACTTTCAAAATATAAAATACTTGTTAACAATGATGTAGTAACGTATAAACTTATGAAATATTGCAGGAAAAAGAAGATCTGAAATGTATATCTCATTTGGTTAAGATACCATTTTATGAGAGATGCGGTCCTGCATTAAAGAGACTGGGATTGTATCACATTTCGAAGGTCGGTCACGTGAGACGAGATAAGGCGATGATCACGGCTCTTGTAGAACGGTGGAGGCCGAAGACCAACACATTTCACATGCCTGTGGGTGAGATGACTGTTACGTTGCAGGATGTGAACTGTATTTGGGGATTACCCATAGATGGTATGCCCGTTACCGGTGTTTGTGACACGGATTGGACTGAGATGGTACGGGAGTGTCTAGGGAGGGACCCGGGAGATGATGCATGGAAGAGTAGGGTCCAAACCAAAAGGGGTCAGCAAATGCGGGTCGCTTCGGAATATAATATAAGATTGAAGTGGCTGCGAACTATATGCTGTAAGATGCCGGATAATCCCACTTCGGAGCAGGTAGATCACTATACTCGAGCTTATTTTATGGACTTGTGCGCTTCAGTTATGTTTCCTAACTCGAGCGATGATTGTGTACCGTCCATGTATCTACAGTTTTTACGGGATTTGGATAGTTCGGTTAGTTATAACTAGGGCGGTGTCGTTTTGGCATACTTGTATCGTGCATTATCGAATGCATGTAGAGTGAATACTCGTACTATTGCTGCTCCGCTAGATTTACTGCAGATTTGGTCTTGGGATCGGTTTCGTGGTAGTCGACCTTCGAAGGACCGAGTCGCCAAGTTTGTTGGATGGAGTATTCCTGATCGGGACTCGTGTATGCCTTATGGTAGGATGTGGACGGGGTGGAAATTGTGGGGTGGCGTGGGACACCCACGTGACGATTTAGATAAGTTGCGCGATACCGGGATTGATGTTGTTTGGGAGCCTTATACCACTGAGATTTTGTCCTTTTTTACCATCAATCGTGGATCGCGATCAGACTTCTGGATGGTTAGGGTACTTATGATTCACTTTTGGATAGTGTCATTTCACTATCCCGATCGAGTTATGAGGTAGTTTGGATATCGCTAGCCTGTTCCTCCGGTGGCCCCGTTATCTTGGGTAGAGACTTTGCAGTTAGAGAGTGTTGAGCCCAGTGCTATGCCGAGGGATTATCACTGGGGTATTCATTGGTAGAATTATTACAATATTTGGAACCAGTGGCGTGCATGTCGTGTTCCCATAGATGGCCCGCATGATGAGTGTTGATATACTAGAGAGTATATGCAGTGGTACGAGGACAATGGTATGAGGACGATAAAGCTGGAGATATACTTTGGCAGTGACGTGACACAGCCACGCCCTCCTCCTGAGCCGGCTCGCACGCATACATATGTCTCTGATAGTCATGTGTATACTCGAGTGGTCAGTTATCTTTCCCAATTTTTTAGCAACACTTAATATTTGTTATCATTCTCTGATAGTGAAGATTGATTATTGTTATTTTGCAGTGTATGCGAGCATTTAAAGATGTTGTGGTTGCAGTCTGAAATGTCTTCACCCGAGGTTTGAAGAAATTCGAGAAAAAATGTTGATATCGTGTCGAGGGCACATGGATGATGTCGGCCAAGTACCTCGATTTCAAAAGTTATTGAGAGAAGCCAATTTACCTGAGGTTGTCGAGGACATCGCGACGGATGATGAGCTCGAGCAGCCCGAGGAGTTTCCTGTTCAGGCTACAGCTGCGAGGTGGAGCGATTATTATCGAGGATACATCATCTATGTGGAGTTCATTGCCAGTCAGACTGCCCCGGTAATTATATACTTTAATAAGTATTGTGAAATATTGATTCCGAACATATTAACATATGTATTTCGAAGCAGGTATATGAGACACATGAAACGATTGGACCGTACCAAGGATATACGGACCCCTCATTCGAGACAGGCCAGTCTTCGTAGGTTCGTGATTATATATATTAAATCTTTAACTATGATTCACTAGTTTTTTTTTTGTTTTTGATTCATATGTTTTATTTTAAGCAGGATGTCGCAGGCCACGACTTTGTCGAAAATTTATTTGACTACACTCAGTACACAGGAGGTGAAGGTCCATTCTTCGTGCAGACCCCTGCTACTCCGGTGGTATCACAGGATAAGGAAGAATGCACATGTTCTGGCGGCGTGCGCGATCCAAGCTGTATTGCACATAGGAAGGGGTGTCGAAACATCGAAGGTTGACCATTCAGAGGTTCAGTCCGTCAGATTTTTAGTATAGCATGTTGGAGGCTTCTATGTTGTAGGACTTTATGTTAGAGACATTATGTTAGAGACTTTTATACATATAATGTGTGGTTTTCATATATCCGTCATACGCCAAGCATCAAGCATGAAGCATCAAGCGTCATGCATCATGCATCAAGCGTCATGCATCATGCATCAAGCGTCAAACGTCATGCATCAAGCGTCAAGCATCAAGCGTCAAGCATCAAACGTCATGCGTGAAGCGTCATGCATCAAGCGTCATACGCCAAACGTCATGCATCATGCATCAAGCGTCAAACGTCATGCATCAAGCGTCATGCCTCATGCGTCAAGCGTCAAACGTCAAGTGCCAAGCGTCAAGCGTCATGCATCAAGCGTCAAACGCCATGCATCAAGCGTCAAGCGTCAAGCGTCATGCATCAAGCGCCAAGCATCAAGCGTCAAGCCTCAAGCGTCAAGCGTCATGCATCAAGCGTCATGCACCAAGCGTCAAACGTCAAGCGTCATGCATCAAGCGTTAAACGCCATGCGTGAAGTGCTAAGCATCAAGCGTCATGTGTCAAGCGTCAAGCGTCATGCATCAAGCGTCAAACGCCATGCATCAAGCGTCATGCATCAAGCATCATGCATCAAGCGTTAAACGCCATGCGTGAAGTGCTAAGCATCAAGCGTCATGTGTCAAGCGTCAAGCGTCATGCATCAAGCGTCAAACGCCATGCATCAAGCATCATGCATCAAGCCTCATGCATCAAGCGTCATGCATCAAGCGTCAAGCGTCAAACAACAAGGGTCAAGCGCCAAGCTTCAAGCGTCAAGCGTCAACCGTCATGCATGAAACGTCATGCAGGAAGCGTCAAGCGCCATGCGTGAAGCGTCATGCGTCAAGCGTCAAGCTTCAAGCGTCAAGCGCCAAGCATCAAGCGTCAAGCGTCATGCATCAAGTGTCAAACGCCATGAATCAAGCGTCATGCATCAAGCGTCAAACGCCATGCATCAAGCGTCGTGCATCAAGCGTCATGCATCAAGCGTCAAGCGTCAAGCGCCAAGCGCCAAGCGCCAAGCGTCAAGCGTCAAGCGTCAAGCGTCAAGCGTCATGCCTCAAGCGTCAACCGCCATGCATCAAGCGTCAAACGCCATGCATCAAGCATCATGCATCAAGCGTCATGCATCAAGCATCAAGCGTCAAGCGTCAAGCGTCAAGCGTCAAGCGTCAAGCGCCAAGCCGTCATGCATCAAGCCTCAAGCGTCAAGCCTCAAGCGTCAAGCCTCAAGCGTCAAGCCTCAAGCGTCAAGCATCAAGCGTCAAGCGATATCAAATTTGAGAACAAGAAATCAGAAATAATCTGAGAAAATTCGCTCAAAGAAATCAGATATAATGTGATGCAAACTTAGCAACAAGAACATATATGTGTTTATCTTCTCAAATTTTCTATGACAATCAACAAAGCACAGGGGCAAACGGTACCAAATACACTGAAATTGGAATCATTTAGGGGCACAATTGTACACGATACCGTAAGGTCCGTTACGTATCTCACCACCAAAATACACAGAGATTGGAATCATTTCTCTGAAGTTTTGTTGTGCATGAAAAAAAGTAATTCATTGCTATTTTAGTACAATTTCTAGTAACATATAATCATACTTATCATGAAATAATTTTTTAAGTTTGTGATCATCTTACAAATTTAAAAAACTTACAATAATTAAGTTAAATTTGCATACCTGTGTTTGCGAAAATTTGCAGAAGTTTTGTTGAAATTTACATACCTATTCTTTAATTAAGTAAAATTTGTGTATTGTTATTTTTTACAAAAATTATTAATTAAGTAATTATATTAAATTTCTGTTTTTAATATCGCTTGATGCATGACGCTTGGCGTATTTCGTATAACGTCTAACGTTATGCGTCATGCGTCTAACATCATGTGTCTAACGTCTAACGTGTAACATCATGCGGCATGCGTCTAACATCATGCGTCTAACATCTAACGTCTAACGTCATGCATGAAGCGTCAAGTATCAAGCTTCAAACGTCATGCGCCAAGCGCATGCATCAAGCGTCAAACATCAAGCGCCAAGCGTCATGCATCAAGCGTCAAGCGTCAAACGTCATGCATCAAGCGTCATGCATCATGCATCAAGCGTCAAGCATCATGCATCAAGAGTCATGCATCAAGTGTCATGCATCAAGCGTCATGCATAAAGCATCATGCATCAAGCGTCAAGCGTCAAACGCCAAGCGTCATGCATGAAGCGTCAAGCATCAAACGTCATGCAACAAGCGTCAAACGTCATGCGCCAAGCGTCATGCATCAAGCGTCAAACACCAAGCGTCATGCGTCAAGCGCCAAGCGTCATGCATCAAGCGTCAAGCGTCAAGCGTCTTGCATCAAACGTCATGCATCATGCATCATGTATCAAGTGTCAAACGTCAAACGTCATGCATCAAGCGTCAAACGCCAAGCGTCATGCATCAAGCGTCAAGCGTCATACGCCAAGCGTCATGCACCAAGCGTCATGCATCAAGCGTCAAGCGCGAAGCGTCATGTGTCAAGCGTCATGCATCAAGCGTCAAGCGTCATGCATCAAGCGTCAAACGTCATACGCCAAGCGTCAAGCGTCAAAAAATGTGTATTATTGTAAGTTTCTTTATTGTAAATTTAATAATTTCTTTAATTAAGTAAAATAATTATAGAATTTCTGTTTTTGACAACTTCTTTATTTACTAAATTATTTACAAAAATTATATTAATTAAGTAATTAATAAAAAAAAATTAGTAAAAAAACATACCAACTTGTTGGCTGTTGGAGAAGAGGAGACATCTGCTCAAATTATTTAGCAAGGGTTATACTTCAATTAAAACTTGTTGGCTGTTGTATTAAAGAAGGTGATTCGCATTATTAATAATAAAAAACTTAAAACAAAACCGAATTCTTAGTTTCCGGTCTAGGACCAGATTCTTAGTTTCCGGTCTGGGACCGGATTCTTAGATCCCGGTTTGGACCGGACTCTAAATTTCCGATTTTCCTAGTTTCGTAAAAAAAAAATCTTATTTTAATATTTTTCTATTTTATTTTGTTTATTATTAAAATTTTCGAAAACCTGTTAAATGTGTATTCCTTGTATGTTCTTCTTTTCTATTTCTTCTCAAAACTCAGTTATCATTTTCAAATCCAAAAAAAATCCAATTATATCTTTGATTACAATACTCAAATCCATTAAGAATTTTTCTATTTTTGAAAAGAAAGGAATTAGAAATTTCACGTGTTTAAGATCATTTTTCAAATTTTCAAAATACAAATAGATGATAAGAACCGTTGAAAATATTGTACGTATTAAAATATACTTGAAAATCAAAATTATTATTTTTAATTTTTTATTATTTTATCTAATAGGTAGAAAATTATACAAGGAAATTATAAAGGAAATAAAAATTCATGTAGTACATCTAAATTATTTTTATTCATTACCTCTAGACTTACGAATACACATCCATAAACAAATCAGAAAATAAACTAAAAAATCCCATTAGAATTAACTCCACAGGAACTTGAACCTCAAATATCCCAAGAAAATTTTATTTTACCACTACAGTGCAATCTTGGTAGCAAAGGAACATTTCTCTTTCTCTGGTAAACGCCGAAGAAATAAATCAGTCAATGCATGTGTCATGAATTGGCTAATCTAATCAAAATGTTGAAACACCAGTAATACAACAAATGCATCACTATCACCGTTGATTAATTAAATACATAAAGTTACAAGCTTCGGCGTCAAGTTTCTGCTATGTACATCTACCTCATTGAAAATATTCGGTAAAACAAAAACTGAAGTTAAATAATTGGATTTTTTTTCCATGTGAAATTAATGGTAACAATACTGATCTTATATAATTTGATAGTGGTGTAACATGTTACACTAGTATTTAACTCTTAATTTAAATTAGTTAATACAGTTTAATACCAAATGACGGTGGATTTGGTAGACCGTGTATCGGTGTATGGAGACAGAATTAGATACATCCATAAATACATCATTTGATTGATTGTGCCCTTCTGATTTAAACCGTTTGATGAATAGATTTAGTTCTCTCTTCTTAAATACCATGAAGAAAAAAATAAATAATTAAATTATAAAAAGATTGTTATTTAATAATTTAATAGTTAAAATCATGAATGCACCAACAATAAATATTGAATACCGCGGTATTCTGGTGCAGTGGTGCTATTAACACGTGTCACTGTCTAGTGGGTCCGCTCTGGTAAATCAACTCAAAAGTAAATAGGAATCGTGTAAACGGGTTTCATTTGACCAGACTAATGCAAAAGCGGTCAATAGATATTAAGTAATCTCCCATCCCAATCACACCGAGGAGAAAATTGTAATTTCTCATTTCCAGCAGCTATTTATACCAAGCACTCCGCTCCATTTCTGTTCCCAAATCCCATCGATTTTCTTCTCTCAATTCTCAAATTCATGCTCTCGAAACAAATGTCTCTCTAGTTTACCACTGAACCATTAACAAATCAATCACACCTCAATTCAAATTTGAATTTGAATTTAAGTCGCTTATTAGATATTACTCTCCATTTATCAATTTTCAGTGCAGTTCTCTTGCAATTACAATACAAAACCTCACAAAAACCCCTCTGTGATTTCAAATCACCAAAAATGGATTCCTCTGCGACCAGCAACGCCATCACTACCACCTCCTCAAGCACCACTACAAAGGCTCTCATCTTCTCCGCCGCCACCTCTGCCGCCGCATCCGCTTTCTTCCTCCGCGAATTCGTACCTTCCTCGATCCAAAACCAGGTTTTCTCCGCCTTCTCTAGCCTCCTCGCGCGCCTCTCCAACGAGCTCACTATCATAGTCGAAGAATCCGATGGGTTTTCTCCTAATCGCATGTACAAGGCTGCTGAGACGTACCTCGCATCAGCCGTTGTTCCCGGTGCCTCCACTGCCAGGAGGTTACGCGTTAATGTCCCTTACGACGACGATGAGAGCACTGGAGGCGATCCTGACAGTGCAGAGGTTCGATCTGGTGCTGTTCAGATCACGATCGATAGAGGAGAGGAGGTCGTTGATGTTTACAAAGGGGTCAAATTTCTCTGGCGGGTTGCAATTCGGGAGAGTAATCGCCAATCTAGTAAGATTTTGGACTTTAAATTATTCATTTATGGATCAATCTTGGATTCATGTTAATATTCCGTATTGCGGTATTGGAGTAATGTTTACATTTTCTCTAGCTTAATTTTGTATTTGCTGAAATGTCGATATCAGAGCATGTGCATGTGGTCCTGAATTCTTGACTATTATAATAGGAAATTAGTAACAATTGAGAGCCCCTTTGACGAATTGATATTCTCGCATCCATTTTCTCTGCGTGTCTTTAATCTAATCAGTTGGATTAGATTTGAACTGAACGTAATTTTATAATACAAATTATGTTATTGACGGTCAGCCGTTCAAATCTAATTGGACAAATCTAAATCTATTTGGACAAATCTAATCGGACGGTTTAAATTAAACGAGTGCAAAAGAGCAGAGAAAACGGTTCGGTGCTGTGACTTGGCTCAGTTGCTCAGTTTTTTTTTAAACAAAAAAAATGCTTTTTGTTGCACTGGACCGACGACTTCCCTTTTTTCTCACTTTTTTAGGAGGTTTTACCAACTCTGGCCCACATAATTATTGTATAACTTTCAAATATATGAAAATAGATTATGTTATACATGTATGCGGATATTAATCATTTTCATTGCGTATCCGTTGCTTTGTATATTTGTATGGTTTATGAAGTATAAAGATGGACCAAGATTTACCAAATCCTATCAGTTCCATAGAACAGGGAAATTTCTCAATTAGGATTTCAGAAACTCTTAATTAATTAGCTAGTTAGTTGTTAGTTTGTGAATTAATAATTAATTCATTACTCAGTAAATTGTAAGGAAACACCAATTGAAACGCAAAAACATTACCCTTGATCTGTATCTCAGAAATATTATCTTAACAACTGAGGGTTAATTAACAGTAAACATCTAGTGAACTCCCTCTATAAAATGCTCTGATATGTAAGCAAGTCACTGCATAATCACATATCATACTGACACTTTATTTAATATTGGGTATCTATTAGGTTATCGAAATAGGGGCAGATACCGATTCTACTATGACCATGGTGGTCCCACTGAGGTCAAGTACTATGAACTCACCTTCCATAAGAAGAACAGAGACCTCGCCATCAAATCATACCTCCCTTATGTCCTCAAGCGAGCCAAGGCAATCAGAGACGAGGTTAAAACCCTTAAACTATTTACAAACAATGAAGATGAAATGTGGACCGCAGTAAAGCTGCGCCACCCTGCCACTTTTAATGCAGTCGCAATGGATGAGGAGAAGAAAAAGACTTTGATTGATGACCTGAACCGGTTCGTGCAGAGGAAGGAGTATTATAAGCGTATCGGCAAAGCTTGGAAGCGGGGCTACTTGTTGTATGGCCCGCCTGGTACGGGCAAGTCAACACTAATAGCTGCAATGGCTAACCTTTTGAGATTTGATATATACGATTTGGAGCTGACTGAGGTGAAGTCTAATGCCATGCTGAGGTCCTTGTTGATCAACACCACCAGCCGCTCGATACTAGTAATTGAGGATATAGACTGCTCGGTGGAGTTGCAACAGCGAGATAAGGAGAAGAAACCTAGACCAAAAGAAGAAGGGCCACCCAATGATGATGAAAGCAGCAAGGTTGGTAACAAACTTCTTTTTTTTGGTCCTTTTTGTCATGTAAACGGTCTATCTCTTTATTTCAATTAACAAGCGAATCTGCTAACAAATTTAAGTCTAGTTTTGTTTTTGGTCCCTAGTGACTCTTTGCTAAAGTATGGAACTGGTTTCTATATCGGTGAGGTAATATTGCAGTACTAGTTTCTGTTCACATTATTGAATTAGTGAGAGGATGTTTGGTATAAAATCTCAGTAAGTTGTATACCCAGGTAAATTTTGGTGAGCTCACACCATTCAGCTACACTAATTATTACACTCTACAAATAGCTTTTACAGCTGCATGGCTTTTGCATGATTACATCAGTAAATTTTAGATTAGTATCTAATAAGAAAGCATTTATCATATAGATGAAAATTGAAACAAATGATCTCATGAGTTTGAAAACCTTGTTGCAGGTTACACTCAGTGGCCTACTCAACTTTGTTGACGGCCTATGGTCGAGTTGTGGAGACGAAAGAATCATCGTCTTCACCACAAACTATAAGGACAGACTTGACCCTGCTTTGTTGCGACCAGGGCGTATGGACATGCATATCCACATGGGATACTGTGATAAATCTGGGTTCAGGATTTTAGCATCAAACTACCATAGTCTGAAGGAGCATCCCCTTTTTTCTGAGATTGACAGTCTGATCGAGATGGTAGAGGTAACACCAGCTGAGGTTGCTGAGACCCTGATGAGGAGTGACGACGTAGAAATTGCACTCGAGGGGCTAATTAAGGTGCTAACTGATAAGGTAATAGAGGTTGCTGAGACTAAGAAGAAAGAAGAGGAAGCACCAACTACTGGTAAGCAAGTTTGCCAGGAGGAGATAACTGAAGAGTTAAATGTTTCAGAGTAATTTTCTCTTCTATTGTACCTTTTTACCAAAAAAAGGAAAAAGAATAAAGAATAAAGAGAAAAAGATGTTGCTTGTAGAAAGAAGAGGGTGAATTTTTTAATCCTTAGAAAATATTTGGGTCCGTTTGGCACATCTAGTTTAGTGGAATAGAATGCTATTCTATTCCACGTAAGTACCAAACAACCCTTTAAGTTTTCGAAATAGTGCAACAATTTGCTATTTCACTAAACCAACCAATAAGTGGTTTAGCGGTTTAGCAATTGTGGAATAGCAATTAGTATTTGATTGTGTTGTATTATATTATTTAGTAATTAATAATATTTTATTATATATATCACCTTGTTTATTATTTAATTTTATTATTGCTGAATATAACACATATTATTATGTTATTATGTTATTATTATTATTATTATAGATAATATTATTATTGTTATTATTATTTATTATTAGTATTATAATATTTCATCACTATTATTTATGATACTTATTATTATATTATTATTAAATATTATATTATTATTATTTTATTAATATTATAATATTTCATTATTATTATTATTATTTTATTTTATTTATTATTTATTATTATTATTATTATTATTATTTATTATTAGTATTATTATTATTTTATTAGTATTATAATATTTCATCATTATTATTATTATTTATCATTATTTGTTATTTATTATTATTTTTATTAGAATTATAATATTTCATCATTATTATTTTATTATTATTTACGATTATTATTATATTATTTATTATTATTATTATTTTATTAGTATTATTATATTTCATTATTATTTGTATTATTTTATTATTATTTGTTATTATTATTATTTTATTATTTTATTAGTATTATAATATTTCATCATTATTATCATAATTATCAACACTTCAACTATTTCAAATGACAAGTACCAAACAACACTGAATAGTCAAGAATAGTCAAGAATATCATTTTTCTATCACTTTTTCAAAATTATACTATTCTAAAAACTACTTTTACCACTATTCTAATGTTATTCATTGATTTGTCAAACGATAGAAAGACATTTCCTTTTGTACATGTTTCATACGCTTTCATTTTCAATTGAAAAGAACTCTAGTAACCATCAGGCTAGCATTTTGTGAATTCATATTATCACAATTTGTCAAAAAGAATAGGAAACGATGTAATTGTATAAATTGTGCATAATATTACCACATTATTCCATTGGTAACCCATCTTTTTAAGGGATGTGGTTTTCAATTAATTTTATCTAAACATTATTTAAAATTGTCTACTACATCTCAGTTGTCAATTGATTACAAACAAATGAACTAGGATGGAATCTACAGGACAGTTCTAATGCCATTCCACCATCTAAACATCTAAATGTGATGCTGTAGTCCGGTTGGGCTGAGAATTCTTTCTTCAAAATTTCATGATATCAACAAGCGCTCATAACACTCGTTATTGGGTTAAATCAAAAGATGAAGTAATTACCTGAAAAAAAAAGTTGATAGTTATAAGTTATTTCCATTTATTTTCCTCTGTTGTATGAATCAGTGATAAGATGTAATAAAATGCAGTAAATGATACATGGGAGCTTATTCCCATATTACGTAAATCATTTATAATAGTTTCAATTTGGCAGAACCATAATTTACCAAGCCTATAATTGCTGCTTCTAGTCATGATGAATCCATCGTATACCCAAAAAAGAAAATCAAGATGAAGAATTACTAATTGGCAGGGGAAAAAGTACAAACCGAAGTATTATTAGACCACAGTATAATATAAAATTGGAACTGATTAGGAATTGAAATAAAATTAACCCACCCTTCTACTATATACACAACCACTTCTTCAGATACAGGATCATAAACAGCTTGTACTGGTGAGTCCCTGACAACATATATTACACCACTTGTCACTGAATTTAGTAACTACTCAATGCATAACCAAAATTTTATTTGTTGCAAGTACAGATCTGAATTTGAAAACTCGTTTTAAATTCACAAAGGGTGCGTTTGGATCATGTCATGGTTAGTGCAAAAATAGTGCTATCTAGATTAGTAGTTGAAATAATGCAAAAATAGTGTTATCTAGGTTAGTGCAAAAATAGTGCTAATTTTGTGTTATCTAGGTTAGTAAAAATATTGTTTGGATTGCACATTTGGAGTAGTGAAAGTGAGAATTAGTAAAATAATAAATTATTTTAGTTTTCTAACGAATAATAATAATAAAATAATAATACAATAATAATAAAATTATAATAATATAATAATAAAATAATAATATCAATTTATAATATAATAATAATATAATAATAATAAAATTATAATAATATAATAATAATAACACAAATGACAATAATACAAAATAAAATAATAATAATAAAATAATGACAATAATAATAATAATAATAAAATAATGACAATAATAATAATAATAATAATAATGACAATAATAATAATAATAATAATAATATAATAACTACAATTACAATTACAATTTAATAATAATAATTATAATGGCAATAATGATAATATAATAATAAATAATATAATAATACTAACAAATAATATAATAATAATAATGATAAATAATAATAATAATAAATAATATAATATAATAATAAATAATGACAATAATAAAATTAAAAAAAATAAAAATGTAATAAAATAATAATAATGATAATAAAAAGTAATAATAAAAAATGAAAATAACAATAATATAAAACTAATAATAATAATAATATAATAATATTACAATGTAATAATAATAATTGTAATGACAATAATGATAATATAATAATAAATAATATAATACTAACAAATAATATAATAATTATAATGATAATAATAAATAATAATAATAATAATAATAATAAATTTAATAATAAATAATATAATATAGTAATAATAATATAATATAATAATAAATAATGACAATAATGACAATAAATAATAATAATAACAATAATATTAATAAATAATATAATAATAATGATAAATAATAATAATAACAAATGATAATATAATAATTATAATGATGATGATAATAATTATAATAATATTAATAATAATTATTATTATTATAATTATATTGGTAATAATTAGAAATAAATAAATAAATAATTTAATGATGGTAATGATAATATATAATATAATAATACTGATAATAATAATAATAATAGTAATAATAATAATAAATGATTTTTGCTATCCTTACAACCACTAACCTTGCTAACCCAACCAATTGACGGGTTAGCGGATTAGCAACTATTTGGCACTAACCCAAAATAGCTAAAACATGTTTGGATCGTTTTGAAGTTCAGAATAGCAGCTATTCTCGGGTTTGTGCTATTCTAGGGCGATCCAAACGCACCCAAAATGGTTTATTTCATCACACTGTTCATAAACAAGCAATCCAATTCAATTGATCTATTGCAGCAAATTAAGGTTTAGAACCATTTTCAAAAGAGAAGAGTAAAGCCAGTATTGAAACAAAATAAAACTGTAACTAAATTATGCCAGAACTTGAAAGACCCAATTTTGCATTAATGCTATTTCTGTTTCTGAGGATTTAACTATTATCTTGTTTCTTTTGGGAGGGAGGCTATAACAGCTGTTTGCTTTTGTGATTTCAACTGTACCTTTCAAATAAGAAATTCTAATCAGTTCAGATTCTGATTGCATCTTGAATTTGGCATTGCGAGTGCTCATAGTACAAAGTTCGGTAACAAAATGGTGCAACTAAACCCAATGAATCCGACATTAGACCTTAGGAACATGAAGATCAGCTAACGAAGAGGTGAGATCTTCTCGGGATTGGGATCTACGGCTTTGCAGGGTTGTCTGGCCCCACAAAGGCTTCCAGTTTCCATTTACGACATATTGCATTTGACCTAGACTCCCAGCCGAATAACTATGTGTTACACCTGACAGGTTCGAGAGCTCGGTCAGCGGGATGTTACCACTCAGACTATTAGCCATACCAAATGGGTGTGGACCCGACCCAGATATTGTTGGGCTCAGTGGCAGTTTTTCGCCTAGTTAATTTTTTAACAGTAGAAAACAGTGAATATAAAACTAAATATTTGTTAGATATCTCTACCAGTATCACCAGCAAAGGTATTCAGGCATGCATTCAGCTGTTTTTGGTATTATGCCTTTCTGGTACCTGGTAGATACCAATACCAGTATCATCAGTTTGTGCTATTTCTTTGGTCAAATGGCAATATTCCTGAAGTTACCTTGCAACAAGTTGACAATCTGCCATTCAATACCGGTCAATGGTGGTATGCTGAGATATATCAGTAAATACAAAAAGCAATAATCATGTTCTGGACTCTGGTACCATATCATAAGTTGTCTACTTCTAACAAAAATGTGATAAGGATATCTAACCTGAGCTAATTGGGCTCCACAAGTGCAACTTGAACGGATTTGTCACAGCAGACCGCACAGATCCAGATGCATTATTCTGCCTGAACAACGGTAGATAATAAAATGGTTTTCCGAAGCTTCTTGGCAACCGGTTGCTCAAGCACAAGGCTGCACAAACCACCAATCCAACTGACATGAAGAACAAAACCCAAACCCAATGAGGGCTCTCTAACAATCTATTATACCCTTGCAAATCAAACCTACTTGAAAGTGCCTGGCCCGCCTCCAATATGGCAACACCAAGTGTCCATGTGACACTACCGGACCCAATAGCAACCTGAGAGTCTTGTATCTGCAAACCTTCTCTCAAGAGAGATGTGATATAGGGTGCTCTGAAGCAATATTGTTCTATGAAAGGTTGTGGAGCCACGCTAGCCTTTGCTACATCCCACGGTTTAGCACAGAAGTCCCTACCTTTGTCCAAAACCTCAGTTAGGGTCGCATCGGGTGTCAAATTGAAAAATTTGAAGACCACATAAAATCCTGAAATTGCATAGAAGTGACCATTTGGCCTTGGTAAATTGTTGGTCAGAGAACAAGGTTGGGACTTGCAGTCTACTCCACCAGAAGTTGAATTGTCCCAATTGGACCCGTTGACTGAAATTTCAGCAAGTGCAGCACACTCATCCCAGTTAGGCATACCAATTAGCTCCACAGAAATACCACCTTGACCCTTTATGGGGTTGCAATATGAACAAGTGTAATCCTCTTTGTACCCAGTATGCAAACACGGGTGCTTTATTTGAATTTTTCCTCCATCTTGATTTAAACCTCCAAGTGTCTTTAAAAGATGGGCCACTGATTTATCAAAGGCATCATTCAGCCCGTAACCAGATAAGGAGTAAGCATTTAGCTGGTGGGTCACTGATCCAATCCGCAAGGTAACCCGAGTATCATCTTGGGCTGGTTTTGCAGTCTCAAATGTCACCTGTAAGGATGAACCACCTAGATCAAGAGATCCAAAAGTGGAAATTGAATTAGGATTAGGGTTTGCAAGCATCCCCTTGTGATGATTTAATGCAATCCACCCATAATATGCTTCCTCCATTCCTGTTATAATTTTGACATGGTCCCGCGTGCATGAAAAAGAGGAACTTTTCAAAATACCCCAAGCTTTATTTAAAATCCAGTCAGAGTCTGGTCCTGGCAGCTTCCTGACCCCACCAGTTGCATACAGAAACAAAGGTGTGTTTCGATGAGCATGCTGGGGTATCTGTTTTTGAGCCCAGGAGAGTAATGGACTTATAGCGGATCTCAACCCAGTTTCATTTCTGACAAGCTTGTCAAAACCTGGTTCCGTCTCCATTCTCCGGTAAGCACGACCACTCTTCGAATTTGTTAGTTTTAAGGGTGTTTCTGGTAAAGATTTTATGGATATCGGGAAATTTGGTTTCCCTTTGTCTAACTTAACCACCGACCACTCATAAACATACACTCGTGTACCAGTACTTCCACAATCTAAAATCACAGAATACTCAGAGCTCCCTCTGGAGAAAAAAATACCAAAATACCCCGAGAAAAAGTAACATAAGATGAAAAGTGAGGCGAGGGATAATATGCATATAGTGGCCCTAACGAGTCTTTTACGTTTTGTGGGACTACGAGGGGAAGATTTCTCTTTTGAAAAGCTTGAAGCGGGCCCATCTCTTTGTAGAGGCCGGAGAGGCCTTGTTGAATCTGATTCTCTCTCTAAAGGGTCTGATGTGGAAAATGTGGGAAGTTCTTGTGCAGACGCCGATAACCTCATTTCTTATATTGCCTCTTCAGTTCTAACTTTATTTCCCCTCCTTTTGTCTTGTGTTATTTACAGGTACAAGGTGCAGCTACATCCTAGAAATCTGGAGTAACTTAAATGCATCTGAAAAAAAGGAAAACACTTGAGTTTAAAAAAGGCCACATTGGTAAAGGCATCAATATGTATAGCAGACACATTTAACAGTTTCTCTAATGGTCACAATATTTATTGCAAAGACATGGGGTTGTCATTGTGTACTCTATATAAATGGACAAAGGGAGCTTCACTTATCAGATGTTCCCCAAACAATATCTCTATTCTAAATTTCTAACCCTACAATTCGGGACTGATTTCAATATCCAGAGAACCCCCCAACCCCCAAAAAAATATTAATAATAACTAAAATAAATAAAAAGAGATTGTTTGATTGTGAAGTACATTACCTTAAAATTGGGACCTAGTACCATAACAAGCAATACTCCATAGTTGCTTTCCAATCATGATTCGCCAAATCAATACATCGGAAACGCACGATCTGATAATTGCGCGAGTGCCAAACGGGCGTCAAAAAAGGAACCGATTGAATCGGGGCGGAGGCTAACCACCGGGCTGGGTTGGTTGATTCCTCCGACGCACCGTACGAGATACGCCGATTCTCTCTTCCTCTCGTTTGTATTGTTGGCAACCGACCGATTCCTTTTTCAGATTTGGGGGATGTGATTGGTGATCGAAAGAGAAGAGAGATTTGAAGGGAGCAGCGTGAAGCAGTATGTTTCGTTAATTAAAAAAAAAGGAGAAGAAGATGAGGCTGTCAAGTGGGCCCCATCGGTCGGTCGATAAGTAGGCTTTTGGCTTGTTTACGAAAAAGAGATGCCGTATATTTAGATTTTAGAGCTTATTTCTTGGGAGAAGTTGTATTTTTATTTATTATTATTCTTGGGTTTAGTTCGGATAGGTTACTAATTTTATCAAGCATATGAGTAATAATAAGAAGACGTCAAAAATTAAGATAGATGAAAATATATATAATATGGATTTGATGTGTATGTCTAATAAAAACTTAATATGAAAAATGGATAATATATATGAATGTCATTTTCTTCTGAAAAACCATACTAAAAGAGAGTAATGTTATTTAAAGAAAGAAATATTTGAAATTATCCTAGAAATAATGTGCAATTTTTCTCTAAAAAAAAAAGTAGCATTTAAGCATTTTATATTTGAAGACTTGACCAGATTGAGCCTATCCACTGTCCTAGAAAACAGAGTTGTCTTGATCCAAGACGGATTACTAGATAGATTAGGATTTAGGAATCTTTCAATGTACATAGTCAAACTTGATGTGATTGTATATTAATTGAGCATACAAATGCTTGTACGTGTAAACAGAAGATGCTCAATAATTAAAAGATACTCAATAATATGTTAGCTTTATTTTGACATGTTTACAAATACAAGTCATCAATATACAAATTAGATCAAATTTCATAAAAAAAACAGAAGTTAAAGTTACAAAATTGAATTTCAATAAAGTTTACTCTTCAATTGGAGTTTTTTTACTTTCAAACTTGTAAAATGTGAAAATCTTTTATGTTCTAATTTTTTACTTCTTATTTTACCCCCACATTCATTATCCTCCTTTTTTCGATATTTCATTCATTTTTTCTTCTTATTTCTTCATATTTTTTATCTTATTTTCTCACTATTCATCTCCTCTTTCTCTTTGTCTCATCCGCCTTCTGTGTTTCTCCTTCACCTCCTCGCCTTTTTGTCTCATTGCCACTCCGGTCTCAATCATTTCTCACCATCACCACATATAATATGCTTCGTCTCTTTTGCCCTTTCACGCCATTCCTTCTCACCGCAATCTCCTTTCTCGCTAAATTTTTTTTGATAAGCTTGAAGGATTCTAATAGTCCTAAACTTTATATATTTATTTGCTAGATTAAACCTTCAAAATTAGTCACAATTTGTCAATTTTATTGCTTTCATTAAAAAACACAAATTGCATGTCTCCAAAAAAATAAGTTAGTGTAAACAATTATTTGATTTTTTGTAGGTTATGAATTCAATTTGAAAAAACAAGAACTAGAATTTAAAAGTAAAAGGTCACGATATGAAGCATAGAGATAAAGATTATGGGCTCAATTATTGTAGATCTATATTTCTTCTATTTGTTTTCTAGTTTCCAGTCTCGACTAAAAAAAGAAAAAAATCTTATGTAGTCTTGTATAAATACATTTTAAATTTTAAATATGTAGCGCTATTGTTGTTGGGAATAAGAAAATACCGATACAGCACATTCAACTACAAGAACCCACAACTCAAACCCACCACAAGAACCTCCAAACACACAACGGATCAAGAAATAAAAAAACTCACCGATTGCATACAACCAAAACAACAACAATAGAGAAAGAGATGTTACCACAAGTTAGATCGAGCTCAACAAGCACACAAGAGATAAAGTGGTTCGGTCGAGCCTACTCCACCGGGAGACAACGAACCAACAAATTTCACTATTACACGGAGATTACCAGAGGCTACAAGAGTGTCTCAATTGTTGGAGCAAACAATCATTCTACCCCTATCTCTACCCTTCCTCTCTCTCACTTTCTTCTTCTCTCTCTCCCTTTCTGTTTTCACGCACAAGAGGCAGCAACCAAAAACCATCCCTAAACCTAACAGAGAAGAAAGTATAAAAGAAGATAGAAACGGGAGAAAATTAATTGGGCCGATTTGGGCCTAAGCCCAACAATCTCCATCGTAGGCTTAAATTGGCAATTCAATTCCATTGCCAACCGTCATAGCTCAATAGCTATTTGCCGGTCTTCACGTCACCTCACCCCGAGCCTCCTAATCCAGAGACTCACCGCATCTACATGAGTTCACGACCCACGGCCGCCCAGGCCCAATGCACCATGTAGTGTCAACAACCACATGTCTTCGCCTACCTCCACTGGTATCAAGGCGTCTAGTCAGATCCAGACGGTCAAGCCCACTGTCTCCAGCCTGCCTCTATCCAGGCTGTTGTGCAATGGCATGTCCTGCCATGTGACGTGCCCTCAACGCCGCAGCAACTCCACCACAACGTGCCACATCGTCACCTCCTACAGCTCCACAAGCCGTAGTGCCGACTGATACGATAGTGGACGCAGACTCCACCGTACCAACCATCTCAAAGAGACCATCGCACCTAGTACCCCGAATGACAACCACATCACCTCAAAATACCTCCATGGACCCACTGCAAAATCCGTAACTCATACCAGCATGAATCCAACTCACTGAGTAACACAAGACCCCTCCGTACACCCGGCACATACCGAACATCGATAACCATAAGGATCAAGCCATCCCACATCCAGAACCTAACCGCACCAACTCCGACAACCGGCAAAGTCGATCCATCAGCCAGAGTCACAGTCCCACCAGAAACCTCACAGAAAGAATCAAACCAATCTCTCCGTGGACAAACATGGAATGTACTGCTAGAGTCTAACACCCAGCTACTCAAGGCGCCACTGCTACCGCACCCTGTCCCACCAACAACAGTCTTATACACACCCTCCTCACCCATATACATAAAGATATCATCCTCATGACCAACCACAACTGCTACGTGGCCGACTCTAGGTGTAGGTGGACGATCCAGATGTCGTCCCTTAGGACAGTCGCGTCGGAAGTGACCGGGCTTGCTGCACTTATGGCATGTATCGCGGCCCGACTTTTTCCATCGCTGCCCATCTGATGCAGTCACAAGCGCGCTAGAGGATTCTGACACATCCTCCTCACGCTGCCTCAAGGACTCGGAATCCAAAAGTACGGCAGTCACCTTCGCCATGGTTAGGTAGCTCTTCTTCCCTAGCAAAGGCATCATAATAGAATCATACTACTTTGGTAGGGATGCCATGAACAGACAAGCTTGATCTTCCTCCTCGATCTTTCCACCTGCATTAAACACATCTCGCACCAAAGTGTTAAACGCACCAAGGTGAACCCTCAAATCCATACACTCCTCTATCCTAAGTCGGTATTGTTAGTTTGTAATAATCTAGAAGTCAATAATACGATAAATTATCATAAAGCTTTGTTCATGAATTTAGTGATTAATAAACTGTCATTTTGTTACCTTGAGTATTATTGAATTTATGAATCATTCATTTATCTGACTTGAGTCAATAACTGGAATTGTGAAACTTCATAATACAGATGATATATACTCTTAAAAGTCTCTAACCAAGGTAATTAGAATGAACACTAATTTATCGTTGCAAGGTTAGAATGTGGATTAAAAGATGGTTAAGTTTTACAAACCATAGACATGAGATGTCGTTTTAATCACATGAATACATGTTAGAGGAACATGGTATTTGACAGACCTCGAATGAAACATTAAATGGAATTGTGTACGTGTCATTAATGTTTTCATTCAGTGTTGAGTTCTAAAGTATGAAGTATTCATCTTTCCTACTAAGAGATGTGTATGTGTGATTGTTATCTAACAATGTCGATAAAACACAGTCACAACGGTAGCTTTTCGATATACATAGCTTAGTTGAGGTAATGATGGTTTACTGAAAGTACTATTGTCCCTCGTATCTTGATACGAGTTACAGTATCACTGGGACCCTTGATAGAGTAAGATTATCTGCATGCGGTACAATTACAAGAGTAATTATATTTGATAAGTTTGCTCAAGATCGAGAAAAGATTAAGTTTGCAAGGATGACACACCTGCCTTGAAACTAATCTGATACTGTGAGACGAAAGAATTAACACGACTAAAATGTTTAGTGGATCGTGATATTGCATAAGTACAACATCGTCTGTGTAATTGGATGGTCATAGCGCAGATGTCAGATGCCTCCTATGATTATAGAAATTAAAATGATTTTAATTCTATTTACCAACATAACACAGATCCTATTGGGTCACACCGTATAGGAGCTAAATCAAAGAATCTTAATGATTAATTATAAATAGGTAATAATTAATATTAAGATGATTATGATTAATTATATGTGATATAATTAAATTATATACGTCATGTAAAATGACAAGCAAAAACAACGGTTAAATTTATAAACGTATACGATACGTTGTATAAAATCATACCGCAACCAAACCAATACCAAACCCTGAGAAATATAATTGTTGAGAACAATTATATGTTTATGTATATTTATATATATTTAATTTAGATTTTAATTATTGATTATGGTTTTGAATTTGGGATGAAAGTCATTTATCAAATTAAAACCTTAATTAAAATTAATTAAAATATTAATTAAAAATAAATAAATAAATTAAAATATAAAAAAACATGTCGGCATGCCAACTTGTGGCATGAAAATATCAAAGTGTTGATATATATGAAATGTCATCAAACTTATCTATAAGGGGTATTTTTGTCCTTTCACATTTCTCAAGGGTATTTTTGGTAATTGGCCACCTCCTCATTTTACTATAAATAGAGGGGTAGGGGGAGAGAGAAAGAAGCACCAAAAATTGATTCGTACTCGTTAACTCGGATTCGTATCGATAAATATACTTTCTCTCTTTCTCGTATACAGTTGTTTACGGGATTCGGAAAATAGTATTTTTGTGTTAGAGCGGTATTCCATATTTTGGATAACTGCGATTCACGAAGATATTTTATTTAGTTCGTATCTCGGTGAATAGTGTTTTTGCGGGATATCGCGGCTTTCGGTATTTCTGGCAGAAGAAGTAAGCCAGTCTCTGATCGTCCTGATGGACATCTGGTAGAGGTATCAGACATCTGATACTCCGATCGTCCTTCTAAGTCTTCTGCGGTCCAATTCGAATTTGGATCAAGGTATTAATGTTATATTAATCTATTTAATTTGTAAGTAGATTAAAGTTTTAGAATTCAGTTAAGGAGTAGATCTGTTTAGGGATTAAGTAGGGTTTTGATATTAGGGATAAACGGGAGGTGGACACCCTCTGTGGTTTATCCGACATACCCCGCTTAATCTCCGGCTTAAGTCAGACGTAAATTTTTGTTTTACGGTCTTTTCGCTGCTTAGGCCAATTGACGGGTTTTGAACTGTTCGTAACCCAACAGGTACAACCGCTTTTTCAAAGCAGTCCGACTTGTCAAGGACTTGGACAAATACATATCCTCTAGTTTCTTCCACAGCTCATTCGGAGAAGTTTCGGCCATGAACAGAGCTTTGACTTCATTCGACAAGCAAAATCGGATTGTACTAAGGGCTTTACCACACAACGTTTTTCACTTGTCATTATCCATTTCTGTTGGTTTGGTATTACTCAAGGCATCATCAAGACCCTGAAGCACAAGGACATCTCGAATCGAGCCTTGCCACAATGCAAAGTTTTGTTTCCCATCAAATTTCTCAATCCCAAATATGAATGCTACACTAGGGTTTGCCATTGCCATATTCTTGCCCAAGTTGAAATCGTACCAAAGAACCCGTTCTCTGATACCACTTGTTGGGAATAAGAAAATACCAGTACGGCACCTTCAACTACAAGAACCCACAACTCAAACCCACCACAAGAACCTCCACACACACAATGGATCAAGAAATAAAGAAACCCACCGATTGCATACAACCAAAACAACAACAATAGAGAAAGAGATGTTACCACAAGTTAGATCGAGCTCAACAAGCACACAAGAGAAGAGAAACACAAGAGATAAAGTGGTTCGGTCGAGCCTACTCCACCGGAAGACAACGAACCGACAAATTTCACTATTACACGGGAGATTACAAGAGATTACAAGAGGCTACAAAAGTGTCTCAATTGTTGGAGCAAACAATCACTCTACCCCTATCTCTACCCTTCCTCTCTCTCTCAATTTCTTCTTCTCTCTTTCCCTTTTTGTTTTCACGCACAAGAGGCAGCAACCAAAAACCATCCCTAAACCTAACAGAGAAGAGAGTATAAAAGAAGATAGAAACGGGAGAAAAATAATTGGGCCTAAGCCCAACAATTGTGAATGACAAGGGCACTCAATTTTCGTGATTTTTTAATTTTCTAGCTATATTTATAATATATTTTAAAAGCAATATTAAACAGAACTATTTAAAAAAATATTTTGAAAATAGCTACAAAACTAATTTTTTTAAACTAGAAAACTAATTAAAAACTAAAAAAATTAACAGATAAAGATATGATTTTGATCGCGCTTTGTGATTTGTGCCAACAAGATCCAATGGCCCACAATCGCAAAGTGCATGCTTTTCAAAGTAGAATAGACCATCTCTCTCTCTCTCTATATATATAGAGAGAGAGAGTGAGTGAGGCTATGGTGTTCCGCAAAGCATCTAACGCGCTGTACTTCGCTTCCATATTTGCGATTTCAAAGTCCGAACGATCAATCCAAATAGTTAAACTTGATCTTCATATTAAATTCTTCTTGGAGACCAAATTTCACAATTTTTTTGAATTTCTTCACACTTTTTTTAAAGGAGTGAAAAATTAGTTAATATAACGATCTCTGAATCATCCGATATGAATGATTTTTGACTTCTCTAAAAATAGTAAAGAAATTCAAAAAAATGTAAAATTCAGTCTCCAAGAAGATTTTAATATGAAGTTCAATGGTTTGGATCGATCGTTTGAACTTTGAAATCGAAGATATCGAGGCGAAGTACAATGCATTTGGTGCTTTGCGGAATACCATAGCCTTACTCATATATATATATATATATATATATAGAGAGAGAGAGAGAAATGCTATGGTGCACCATGATGCCAAAAGAATTATGGCACTGGAAAAACTGAACCATTAGATGAGTAACCCCTGCTTTAAGATTCGTACTTTCTGAAGTGCTATATATGACTAATCCTGAACTGTGGACCTAGAAAACTTGAAAACTGAAAGTCAGTATTCCAACTTAACCAAATTTCCTAAGAGATTAATTTAGTTAAACGTTCAAACAAATTCTCAAGATATTTTTAAAATATTCTTACGAGATACCGGGGCCGAATCTCAGCCGAGCTAGAAACTTCTTATGAACGACTGGCATAATACCGCTAGAAGTTCAATCTACCTAGAAGCTCTAAAGGCAACAGAGACGATTGAAGAACCCGCAAGCGGCTTTCTGAAACCAGCCGAATTTGCGAAAGGAGCCACAACAGCGTTGATCAAGCAGAATAACACAATAATCCAACTGCTGGTCAAAATCAAAGAAGATCTGGAAGATTGCAAAACCGCAATCAGAAGGCTAGAGGCCGCGAAAACCAGAGTTCCAGAAACAGAAAACCTCGCACAATCCATAGACGATTTACAAAAAGGCTTGCAGAAACTTAGCCTTGGTGAGACCAGTGTGAGAAAAATTAAGAAAACAACAAGACAATTCTTTGTTTTCAAAAATCCAAAAGAAATATTTGACTCTGTCAAGAGCCAAAAATGAGTCAGATAAGAACAGAAACAGTGGGCAGGCCAAGTATATCCGGCCAAGAAAACAACCAAAACCCCACAGTCGAAGATCAGATAAGAGGCTATAGGCTAAGAAGCCGACTAGCACATGAAGCACAAAGGAGAATGCCAGGAAGAAGGCATTACAGAAGAAGTCTGGAGTCCCAACTAAATCCAGACATTGAGCTCAACCATTCACAGTACAGAAGGGCTCAACAAGTTCCAGCTGAAACCTTATACCAAGCTGGCTGGTCTGAACGAAATCATCGAGTATACCAACATTACTCAGATGAAAGAGTATTAGTTACAGTTGGAGCTCAGGTGGAGCTACCATTTATCTCGCAACAAAGCTACAACCAGTTGGTACAAGAAGGGTTGCAGCATCTGCATATAGGTCTTGTGATGATAAAACTATATGCACTCCACAGGAGAAACGCTGGGGTAAACGCCCTGGTAGTTTTAAGAGACACAAGATGGTCTGATGATCGGGCCATAATCAGTTCTATGGAGATAGACCTGACAGGTGGTACGCAGCTAGCGTATACAGCGCCAGACATGACCTTAAGTGTTCATGATTTCAACAACCACATCCAAGTCGTTATACAGACTCATGGCTACGATGGTTGGCAAGGAGGGGAGAGTAATTTACTGCTCTCAAGATCATTGATAGGAAGGCTATCAAATACAAGCCACACAAACTTCAGATACAATGTGGAAAGAGTGACAGAACACCTGGCAAGTAGAGGGATTCGAGCAATTCCAGGCCAGATGAGGTCAACTGAGGAGCTAAGAGGCAGTCAATGGATAATACGGCCAGCAACAACACCAGCCGTACAGAATCCTCAGACAGCAAGGATAAGGACCAGAACTGATGGGTCCTTAGCAGTAAGATTTGGTGGTTATTCAGCAACTGCACCACCAGAAGAGGTAACAATAGGACAGAACGATGAGGAAACCATAGGGGAGGAATTAGCTCTCATGTTGACATGTGATGATTGGGATGAACAGAGCCAATCGGATGATGACAGTCTAGGTGTGCTTATGACACTGGCGTCATTACCAAGGGAATCTACCCCTATCATAGAAGGTGGTCCAATTTGGGATCACTACAGCGAAGATGAGGATACAGAGAATGATTGGGTAAACCCATTCGCGAAAGTTGGTGGGGGTAGTGGTATAGCCACGGCTCATCAAAATTCGGAATCGGTGTTTGCCGCAGTCATGGAGTATCAGACGAAGAATATTGAAACAGTACTTTCAACGACAACAGCCGAATCGGCTAGAAGACCCACAGAGCCTACAATGGGTCCTGTAATGTATCCACCAGGCTCAAGGAGAGAAACTATTGAAGTACCACAAATTAAAGCAAGAATTGGAAATTTGAGAGGTGGATTTTCAAAACAACACAATGATAGGTTTGAATTACCCTCAGCGCATGCAAACCAAGGAGTAATGCTAATACTACCAGACGACATTGGGCAGTACAGCGATACAATTGCAAGATGGGAATCTATCACTCTAAATCTTGTGAATGAAAGGAGTTGGGATGACAATAAGAGTAAGGTTATTTACATTGAAAACCTACTTGGAGATATTGTCAAAAAGACATGGATTCAATGGAGGATGGCGTATCCTCAAGAATATGAAGAGCTAATAAATATTGCAGATGACCCTCAAAATGTTATCTCGCAAATCAGAAGAATGATCTTGTTGGAAGACCCTTACCAAGGTTCAACAGTAGAACAAGATCAAGCTTACAATGACATTGAAAGATTGTCATGTGACAGCATGAAGGACTTGTTTAGCTACATGAATGACTACAAGTACCTTGCTGCTAAATCAGGCCGAATGTACATTTCGCCTGAACTTTCTGAGAAATTCTTCCGGAAGATGCCACCATTAATTGGTAAAGAAATTGAGAAGGCATATTTTGAGAAATATCCCGGAAGCACAGTTGGTGTGTTGCCAAGAATTAACTTTGCATATCAGTTCCTGGCAGAACAGTGCAAGAGAGCAACCATTCAGAGAAGTCTAAAGGACCTATCTTTCTGTAGCCAGATTCCAATCCCTGGTTACTATCAGAATAATAAGAAGTATGGCTTAAGAAAAGCCAAGACCTATCGTGGAAAATCGCATGAATCACATGTGCGTGTTTTTAAGAAAAAGTATGCGGATAAGGTCCGAAAATGCAAATGTTTTATTTGCGGGGAAGAAGGTCACTTCGCAAGAGAATGCCGCAAGAAAGATGGTAACATTGTAAGGGCAGCGATAGTGAAAAATTTGGATCTAGATGACAAATGGGACATCATCTCGGTAGACCAAAATGAACCCGACAGCGACGCCATTTGCTCTCTCTCGGAAGGAGAAGTCGGGAGCACAAACACGTTAATGGCTAACCTTAAGGATTTGCCATTTGAAGAGATCTACATGATGACTGCCAGTGCACCAGAGTTAAACTGGAGGTCATACCCAAACCTTCCCGAAAATTTTTTGTTGTGTAAACACGAATGGGAGGACAACTCAACAGTACCACCAAACAAAGAAAAGTGTGTATGCTGTAAAGAAATCACGAACAGAAACATGAGGGCTAATTGCATGATCTGCCGAGAAACAGTGTGCCCTATGTGTTCCAGATTTGTGTTTGGAAGAAAGATCCAGAAGAAGGCCTAGAATGTAAGGGCTTATGACGGGAAAGATGAGCTGATAAAAGAGTTATTGGACTATACCCAGTATCTGCTCATGAAAAACGAGAAATTAGAAGAACAATTGCAAACTCTACAACTGCAAGAAGATGCAAAAAGCCTTGAAAATCATGATTTAAAGGGCAAGACAAAGGTTGTAGTTGAAGATAATGATGACGAAAAAGAAGTCTTCAATGAAATGATGCACCAGTTCAAAGGCATTAAGATCAGAGAACCAGAGATTGTAAACAAGATCTCTGATGAAGAAGCTGAAACCGTGGTGCCTGATCCAAGAAGAGGCAGGAGGGTACTAAATAGACTATACAATATTGAGTTGCAAATGGAGATTCCAGGTGTGAAAATTTTTAAGGTGCAAGCAATATTGGATACAAGAGCAACGGTTTGCTGCATAAATCAAAAGATAGTGCCAGAAGAAGCACTTGAGCAAAGCGCATACCCTATACAAATTAACGGGGTCAACTCGCAGCAAATAGCAAACTTGAAGCTTAAAAATGGGCTGATGAGTATCGAGGAAAACAAATTTAGAATCCCATTTACATATGCATTCCCTATGGGAGAGAAGGAAAACATCCAGATGTTGCTGGGATGCAATTTCATAAGGGCCATGCAAGGTGGCTTGAGAATTGAAGGACAAATGGTTACATTTTATAAAAATGTAACCACAATCACTACAAGGGTAGATGCCGAAGTAGCTTCTAAAGCTGACCTAGAAGAACTTGAACTTTCTGAGCTCGAGTACATTGAAGTAAGAGAAGCAGTGACGTATAATTGTGGTGAAGAGTCACCTGACTTTAAACGAAGATTCAACACGCTACTTTCAAGATTGAGGGAACAAGGATTCATTGGTGATGACCCTTTGAAACATTGGGGAAGAAACCAAATCAAGTGTAAGCTCGAAATCATAAACCCGGATATCTCTATCCAGGATAAGCCCCTAAAACACGTAACACCAGCAATGCGCGAGCAATTTAACAGGCATATACAAGCATTGCTAAAAATTGGAGTGATCAGGCCGAGTTCAAGCAAACACAGAACTATGGCGATAATGGTGAATTCATGAACAACCATAGACCCGGTCACAAAGAAGGAGGTCAAAGGCAAGGAGCGCATGATATTCAACTACAGGACGCTCAACGATAACACGCATAAAGACCAGTACAGTCTTCCAGGTATCAATACAATCCTGAAGAAAGTGGGAAATAGTAAAATATTTTCCAAATTTGATCTAAAGAGCGGCTTTCACCAAGTTGCTATGGATCCAGAGTCGATACAGTGGACTGCATTTGTAGTTCCAGAAGGATTATACGAATGGTTGGTCATGCCCTTTGGATTAAAGAATGCGCTGGCAATTTTTCAGCGCAAAATGGATAATTATTTTCGAGACACAGAAGAATTTATAGCCGTCTACATAGACGATATACTGGTGTTCTCAGAAAATGAAGAACAACATGCTGAGCATATTTAAAAAATGCTTAGTATTTGTGAGAAAAATGGGCTTGTACTTTCACCCACGAAAATGAAGATTGCGGTTAAGGAAATTGAATTCCTTGGAGCAGTGATAGGCAACAGAAAGATCAAGTTGCAACCGCATATCATTAAGAAGATCATAACCTTTGAAGACGAGAAAATGAAAGAAAAGGCAGGGTTACGATCATGGCTAGGCATACTAAACTATGCCAGAAACTACATTCCAAACCTTGGTACACTTTTGGGACCATTTTACTCAAAAACCAGTCCTCATGGTGACAAACGCATGAAACCATCAGATTACCAGTTGGTAAGAAAGGTAAAGGATTTGGTACAAAACCTACCAGACTTGGAATTACCACCTCCCAATTCTTATATTGTAATTGAGACAGATGGCTGCATGGACGGCTGGGGTGGTGTGTGTAAGTGGAAGAAGGGAAAAACTGACCCTAGAAGTACAGAAGAGTTTGTGCTTATGCAAGCGGGAAATTCCCGATCGTGAAGTCAACTATTGACGCAGAAATACACGCTTGCATGGAGACACTAAAAGCACCCAAAATTCACTATCTTGATCAGAAGGAGATAACCATCCGAACAGACTGTCGGGCTATTATTAGCTTTTACAATAAATCTGCACAGAAAAAACCATCAAGAGTAAGATGGATTAGTTTTGTAGATTTCGTCACAGGGACGGGAGTCCAAATAAACTTTGAGCACATTGATGGCAAGCTCAATGTTTTGGTGGATTCATTGTCAAGATTGGCAGTTAACATGATGAGTGCTGAGCTAGATGAACAAGTCTCTAGCATTCTAGTACAACTAGAAAGTGCAATTAACGAAGTAATCGAAGCACCTCAGGAATCGATTATTCGTGAACTAAGCAGTACCATTGAGAAAATCAATCTTCTCATAGGCCGGAAAACGGCCTAAGTAGTCATGAATTCTTATTGCGGAAGTGGTGGACCGCTGAAACAAATAACCACATTTATCTAATAAGTGTGTTATCTTATTTTTAGTTTTTACAGGAAAATGGAAGGACTCAGGAGAATCATAATAAGCAGTGAACCACGAAGGGTCAGGGAAGCATTTAACAAGGCAGAAGCTTAGGAAATATTGTGTGGGCAAAATGCTCCATTAGCCCGATACTCACATACAACAGAAGACACCTTTGTATGTTATCCAAGAAGCATTGAAGAAGAAAACGCTATGACTAGCAGATTATCAGATCTGTACAAAGAACAAGCCTGTAAAGCTTGCATACAAGTAGAAATACTTATTGCCATGAAGTATCTCCAGAAAACAAGGCTTGAGTCAATAGCAACAAAAGACAATTGGGCAAGTGACATGTTAGGAGGGGTGGATGCTAGCATACAGGCACTCATTCAATGCCATGACACACTGATAGAAAGCTACAGAGAAACCCACTTCTAAAAGCTGCTTTACTAAAGTTCCTCTTTTTCTTTTGGATGACTCCTTAGTGTGTTGGAGCATCTTCTTTTTGGTTTACTTTACAGATGTCTCCTTAGTGTGCTGGAACATCTACTTTATTCTGAGTGGTTTTACTTTTTCTTTATTTAAAGATGTCGTCTAGTGTGCCGACGCATCTTTTTATTCTGAGTGGAAGACAAGAGTAAGTGGAAACCTCTTTATTCGCATGACGATGGAGCCCAATGAGCACCCGGTGCAATAATAGAGATTTTCTTCTCAAGTCTATATATTGTAACATCTTGTGAAGTTGCAAACAGATCAGAAATCATCTGAAAGCTTACTTCTTCCAGTTAAATAAAGTCTCAAGTTTCTAGTAAACAATTTGTCCGAGAGCTTGAGCCGATCTAAATTTCGTGCGATTTCCATTTGGTATCAGAGCTACGTTTATTACTCTTGACTTCTGGTTAGTAATGGCTTTCTAATTCTTTCATAATTTCTAGGAAAACAGGGAGGGAACGGTCATAAAAGAATAACGAAGGGGGTAAATTGAACCTGAAAAGCTTGAAGTTTGGGAGATGTGTACTTAGTATAGGCGATAAAAGGGGAAAAGTACCCAGGAGGGGGAATAGTACCATTACGTTCGTAATATTAAGAAGGCACCCAAATGAATGGCTAGAAAGTTTTAAATCAAACGGTTAAGAAGAGTCTAATGCCAAAAGAGCCTTGGCACTATAGTGCACGATAGCCTATCCCTATATATATATATATATATATATATATATATATATATATATATATATATATATATATATATTATTGGATTTTGTATGTAGATTACAAATCTAATTTGTGTTTATATATCATATACTTTTATAATTAATTAATGCATTTGGATAAAATACAACAAATCAAGATTTTTTTAATTATTTGGATTATATTACTTTCGTATCTATATCCGTCCAATATTCGATTCGTATCCGATATCCGATTATATTTGATATGTATCTGTATTAGAGACTATCCGAATTTGTATTCTTATTCGAAAAAATTAACGAATAAAAATACAGTAAGATAATTATTCGTCTGTATTCGATTTATTTACATCCCTAAGCAGAACATTTAGGAGCAAGGAGATTTTTTTTTGAAAAAAGTAACCCCAAGTTAGAGTATCGACTTTTATTAAACGAAAGCAGAAAGCTACATCATCTTTGGTACAAAAGACTTGTACCAGTTTTAAGATAATAAGCTAAAACGAAAGCTGAAATATTGAAAGGACAACTTGTCTACCTAATTAACTGTAATCATATTGCTAAAACTACAATTAGAACTACCATCTCTTCTCAGTACCAATGTAACTCTTAAATTGGTGCATGAGGAAACATTACTTACACAAAACAGATCCAGAATATTAAAATTTTCTCTTCATGTCACTTAATCTTGATGATTAACCCTATTCTGATTCTTCTTGTGTCACTTGTATTATCTCATCCTGCTCATTTCTATCCACGTTTCTTGCCCCACGCTTGTTTAAAGAGGTGTCCCACTTGAGAGGGACCCCATGTTCAAAACAAATATGAATGCATAATCATGTCGTATGAAGTATTAGAACTTTTGATTATTTTGTTTTGAAATATTATATCATTTCTTTCAACTCATATTATCCAAACAAATGCATATAATAATATACTCCATTGGTGCATTTTTATAGTCTATAAGTAAAAATGATGACCATATTTCTTCTAATGATGATATATTTATAATAGAACCTCTAAAATGTTCATATTTGATTTTTAACAAAAAAAAATTCTACCAATTGAATTGTGTAAAAATAGATGTTGTATTGTTTCAGAATCCACGCCACCAGGGGCAAAACCAGTGGGGGGCCAGTGGGGGGCGTACCCTTATTTAATTTTCTAATTAAATTTAATTAAATAGTAAGACTTTTAGTTAAAGTATTTATTAAAAATTTGTATAATTTGATCAAAATTAAATTTTTACATCTTTATAACATTTAAATTAGACTATACTTGCAAATCAACTCCCCTAACTCCAAATCGACAGCCCTAATTCGGTGTTCTGGTTCCGCCCCTGCACGCCACACACTAGGCATAAATGATCCACTTGCATTTCCTTTTTTATTTTTTGAAGAAAAGATGGGGTCAAGCCCGCATTTCTTTTTTTATTAAATTATCTCTGGTTAGTATCTGATTGTTAACTACTAACCAAGTAAATAATTTATATTTTAATGGAATTTTAATTTCCATATTGTCTGTTTAACAATAATTTTTATTCCTCCAAAATTCAGAAATGTATACATAGAGCTTACGGTGGAAAATTCTGAGTATTCCAAATTCAAAATAGATGAATCTTGTTCAAATTACATAAATATGTCCGTGTTCCACTGTTCCCTCTTCCCTGACACGAAATCCGTTAATCACACACCAAAATATTTGCGATATTATTAGGACGACTTTTTAAATACCACACATGAGTCACTGGACATGCGAGTTTGGTGTACCCCGTTTGATATCTTCGTATCCGAGAATTACCAAAATAAAGAATTGTACTAGATATTAATATATCTATATATATTCAAAACGATAAATTATATAATTTTTTAATTCAAAACTCTACAAATAGCACTTTTACTTTTACGTGAATGTAGCGGATGGAACCACTTAAATTTGAGAAAGCGCGGTATGTTCGTTTAGGGGGATTTGATTCGGAAAATGATTTTGACTGAAAAAAGAAAATCAAACGGAAAAGAAAAATATTTTATTTGTGTTCACTTTATGCGAAAAGGAAAATGCCAAATCTTTTCCTGATGTTCACTTGGTATGAAACGAAAATGAAATTTCACACTACAAGAAACAAGAGTTTTTGTGTCGAACAAATTCGTCATTAAAAAGTCAAATTTCGTCACAATACCGGGCTTGTGATGAATTATTTTGTCTGTCACTAGTTGTCACTATTATGCGACTCACTATTGTACTAGTGACGAGTTTGGTGTGTTCATCACTAGTATTCATAATATAAGTGACAACAAAAGTTCCAAGAAAAGAAAATTAATTGTGACAAATATTTTGCGCAACAAAAACTTTTTTTTTTTTTATTAAAGCAAAAACTCCAAGATAGGATGCTGGCCTCAAAAAATTGGAGACAACCAGTGGCGGATCCAGGATTATGATCAGGGGTAGGCACTATTTAGAAGGCATTTGTTTTTTTGTCATTATAAAACTTAAAAATTGTCAAAATACCACTCAGAAATTTTTTTGTCAAAATGCCACTATATTGCCTTCAATTTCAAAAGAAACTATTGTGTTTTTATGTTTCTGAAAAGAGGCAATTTTATGAAAATATTGTGTGTTGGCATCTCCATGTTTTAACCATTTTTCTTTTGCTCTTTGATTCCAATATATTGCTTCTTCTTGATGTATTTTAAAAAGTTCATCTTTTACTTCTAAGTATTCTTCTATTTCATTCTCATTTAATTATTTTACTTTTGCTAAGTTCTCAAATAAATTGAGTTGATTTGCTATGTGAGTTTTCTTTTCCTTACTGTGCTTTTTGATGTTTGCATTCCAACCTTTGAGTTTTTGTCTAAGGTTATCAAATTTAATTTTCCAGTCAGCACTTTTATTTCTGGTAATTTGTATGTGTGACCACCACTCTTGTATTTGGTTTTGAAAATTATCATGTAATAACCAACTCTTTTCAAATCTGAATTGGTATCTCTTTATATAAATTGAAACACCAAATGTCATGCATATTGGGTTGTGCTCTGACATAAGTTTGCACAATGCATATGATTTAGATGTAGGGTATGTATTTGACCACTGGAGATTGATGAAAAACCTATCTAAGCAAGCTGCTTGTGTACTTCTACCACCTCTTGCCCATGTGTACTTTCTGTTATTGCATTTGTACTCAATTAATGCAAAATCATTTATTCATTTATTGAAGTTGTCCATATTTTTTTGTATGAATGTGACTCCTTTTTTTCATTTATGTCTCTAATTAGGTTAAAATCACCCCCTATCTGTCAAGGTATGTCAATTAACCTACCTAATAAGTTTAATTCCTCCCATAGTATATCTCTTTGATTTGGTGTACAAGGACCATAAATTGATGAGATTGCTAATTGAATTTTATCTTCTTTTGCTTGCATTATTGCTTAAATTGTGTGTATACCTTTAATCCAATTTATTATATTATACTTTGTCTCATTTACACCCATCAAAAGTCCTCCTGCTGATCCATTTGCAGGTATCCAATTCCAAGTATAATTGTGGCTTATTGAGTTTAAAAATCTATTGGTGAATTTATCTTTTTTTGTCTCTTGTATACCTATTATATCTGGAGATTTTGTTATTAGGAATTCTCTTAAAGAGTTTCTTTTTTCTTTCATACTCAATCCTCTTATGTTCCAGTTTATTACTTTATTCATTAACAACAATAATGTTCCCTGATGTGTGTTTTATGTTTTTTGTGCAAAATTCAATTATCTCTACTAGCGTTTTCCCTAGATTTATATATTCAGATTCTCTGGCTATGTTTAGATATTCATTAAGTGTGCTTGATGAATCATTAAAAGTAATCCCCCAGTCTGATAGAAGGGTACCAATCCTTGCATCAGACTGAGAATGTTGAGATAATTGTTTACCATAAACTTTTAACATTGCTTGGTACTTGAGTGCATGTCTTCTTAAGCCGGCTCCATCTGGTAGCTTGATTGCCTTTGATGACTGCACCTTGTTATGTTCCTTCTGATTTGTAACCACAGCTAGAGCTTTCTTTCCTTGATCTGAGTTATCAGCGTCTACTGGTAATAGCAGTGCTTGACTTGTACTTCCCGGGCCTTCAATGAATTTGATTTCTTTTTGTTGATCCATAATTTGAGCTTTCATCTTTTTGAGCTGCTGCCTAAGAACCTTGTTTTCAGCCTTTGTTACTTTATTTTCATCGATGGTTTCTATAAGTATCTGTTTGCCCTTTGTGTTGACTGGATCTGAGAACTTGATTATGTTTTCCTCAGGGAGGTTGGAATTCTCAGGATGATTCATGGGTTGTGAGAATATCTGGTGATGTTCTGAAAGAGGTTTTGATTTGTGAAGTTGGTTGTTAATGTGTTTTGGTTTGTGATTTGTCTTGGTTGATAGGTTTGTTTGTTGCTTAAATGTGGATTTGTTCTTCTGAAGAGGAACATTTTTGGTCTGATTTAATCGGTTTGGGTTTACTGGTAATGGAGTTTGAGCAGGAATAGAGCTAAGAATGGTATTATCTTTGTACCCTCCATATCGGGCAATTTTGGCTCGAGCATCCAGTTGAGCCTTCATTTTACTTAGAGATTTGACAACATCCTCAGAACTCCAGCTAAGGATTGGAGGGGAGTTACTCGATTCCTTTTCAACTTTGATTCTTATCATCTCCTTTTTGCCATTGGGGCGATTAACAGCAAACCAGAGGTGGTTGGGGAAGGGAGCTGAGGTGTTGATTTCAACCAGAACACGGATCCAACGCAAATCAGACCCATTGAAAGAATTGTTGTTCCAATCAATTAATGAACCAAATGTTGAAACAATTGAATCTATCGAGTGAATGTCCCTCATATCATATGGGGTACCGTACAGTCTAATCCATTGTTTAACTGTATCTAGTTTGGGAAATAGCTCATTAAAATTGGTTGAAACCTGGAATGAGAAAGGACCTAAGATGGTGGAGGTGGTGGAGGATGAACGGAGATGAGGGGGAAGAAAAGAGAGAATCTTGCTTAAGAGAGCCATAAAAAAAACTTTTCTTAATTGTGAGAAAGAAATTGGTCATTATTACATTTTTAATTTGTGACGACGAATATATTCACTAATATTTTTATCATTAGTGAAAGATGTTAACAACATAATTATTTTTTTAACACAATAAAAACATGTCACCACACTTTATTGTTGTGATGAAAATCATATTGTAACATTTAGTTTAATAATGACAACATTTATATTCTACAAAAAAAAAATGTGATTGTTGCTCTCCATCACTACGTTAGTTTTGCCGAAGAAAATGACATTAATTTTCAAAATACTATATATTTCTAATCTATGACAACAAGTATATTAAATGTGAATGAAATAATATAAATAACAAATGAAACACAAACTTAGGAAACAAACTATATTGATTGCAAAAATATTATCAATATCACCATTACATATAATTTAATTGCATAACTAAATTAAACAACATAATTGGAGAAATAACCAAATACTTATATTCTAAAACTACATTGAACATCATAATTAGACAAATAAGAAATAGCTCCATTCTCTAATTATATTTTTCTTCAAACGTCGCTTGACAACTTCCATGATATTTGTTGACGAAGAACTCACTAACCATGACTCTGCATGTATAATAGAAATAGTTTACTTTTCTTGCTTCACCCTTTTTTGTTCTCTGATATGTACCAAATTACAAAGTGAAATTAATTCACACTTAAATAGATACCGTACCAGATTACAAAGTGAAATTAATTCACACTTAATTTGATACCAATTGACTACATGTATACATATCATGTTACTTTGAATTATGGGGCCTGAACATGATACTATTTTTTGTTCCAATTGGGCATCAGTTCCATTTTTTCTTGTTTACAATAAAATTTGGACTAGAATTTTACATACATGAAATGTAACTTACTTGTTTATCTAAAGCCCCCGCTAGTGCGCTTGACTGCAAGCTTATAACAGATTTTCTAGAAGCAATACTTGCAAAAATGACTGACATTTGTCGTTGCACTTCATCTTGAATTTTTTTGTGGCATCTGCTCCCTCAACGAACTAACATTTGTCTCCATTTCAACACGTTGTGATTCCATACTGGCTTCTAGTTGGGTGTAAGCTTCATCTTGTTTTTTTGTGGTTTTGGTGAGCCTCTCAACTTCTGCTTGTAAAGTTTGTGCCTTTTTTGGTTCAGCTATGAGGCGCATCTGCAAATGTTGCTTCTCTTGAGCACTAACTAAGATAGCACCAACTCCAACACCACGAGAGTGGTTTCTTTTTCTGCCCGGAACAAGCACAAAATGTTCAACTAGCGGTACAGGAGCACTAGAAATTTCTTCCATGTATAAGTTGCCTATATCTTCAAGATTTTTCTACATAAAATGAAGGAAATGTATTATCATACATTGTAGGTAATTATATTGTTTATAGACAAAACTATATAAACAAAAGAGACGTTTGATATAGTACAAAAATAGTTCAAAAGTTTCTAATAAAGTAGTCAAAAAAGACAATTAAAATAAGCAATAAACTTATACCAATGTTTCTTCTCCATTAGAAATTGAGCATGTCCCATTAGATTTCATTCTTGTTGCCTTCCAGACATCCATAGCATTAGGCCACTCTCCAGATTCAGGATCTCTCTATATTAATACAAACAAATAAGATTTTAGTTTGGTTTTCATTAAGCATTAAGTGAGATTAATCAACATTACCATTTCATATGCTTTTTGGACTATTGACTTTGTTCCAGTAATGGATTTCATTTCTTGCTTGCTTCTGTTCAATTTGTTTCGATTACTCATGTCCTGCAATGAGAAAAAAATCTTATCCATTAGTATGTATGAGGTATATAAATTACTCATTTTATAATTCCTAGTTTCCAATTGTATTTTCACCTACCCAGCCCTTCATGCAAGTAAGAATAATAATTTCAATAATTGTGCAAATAAACACCAGTGAAAGCCATGGGGTAATGAAGGAGACAGCAAGCCATAAATGTTAAAAACAGAATTTATTTGATATTATAAATGTTAAGTTGTTAACCTTAAACTTTCTAGTATTCTACTTGTTTCGAATTAGCCATTGCCAATCCTCTGGTGAGACATAATTTGGACGTCCCTTCTTCTCACGATATGCTTTGTGCAGATTGAAAGTCGAATCTGGTATTGCCTTCGAACTTGTTTCATTGCATTTTCATGATCATCTTCAGATAAATTCAAACGATCCTATAGAATATAACAAACACAAATGCACTCAGTTTATAAGTCCATACATCTTATAAAATACTTTTGTTTGAAACAGAAAAAAGAAAATCTTAACACAGGTTTCAGTTTTAGTGCACAAACCTTTAGAAACCTCCACATAACTAGAATATCATCCTTGGGTATTTTCTTCCAGTCGTCAAATTTGAGTGGTGCAAATTGCCGAACGCAAACGGTAACCTCTGCTTTGAATAGTTTTGCGTGTTTTCCACATACTTTCCCAAATAGTTGAGGAAATTTGACATCCAATTGTTTACCTTTGGCTTTCTTGTCCGCTAGTTTTGAATTAATTGCCACACCACGACCTTTCTTTTTGGGCTTCTCAAAACCTGCATGATATAAGTACCAAAGAAATACATATTAAGAAGGTTCATATTAACCATCTTATTTCATTCTTGATGATTGTTTGAGTTGCTGCTACTAGCATCAACTGGTTGCTATGTCAATTGGGGAAAATGATATCAAATTAAGATTAGAAGAGTGCACAGTCACATAATTGCTAGTATATTAATGTACTTAATACAGCAAGAATTCTAGAATCTACTTCATGCAACTAGATTATGTATGAAACAGAAGAAAGGCAATTTTAATAGAATCTCATTTACCAATTTCATGTTCTTCCTCTTGAGGAGCACCAACCCAATTTTCAGCATCTGCTACCACTCTTTGTCTTGCCAAGTTCTCCATCTTCAATTTGAATAACAAACAATTTTCAGGATATGCTATCAAACAGACAAGCAAGTACTCTTATGATTACAAAATTGTAAGGAGAACTAATAAATTGATTTAAAAAAGCATATAACAAGAAAACATTACCAAGTCTTCAATTATTATTAAACTTTCTTATTGCAATATGCTGGTTGTGCAAAGGAGGCTGATTTGTATGGCTTTTTATAATAAACATTTCAGCGGGAATGTGAAATTTTTGGTTGGAGAAGAGGTGCTATAATTTTTCTATCTTTTAGAGGCGCTATAATTGTTGTGCACGGTATCAACAATAACTATACAGAGATTGTTATTGCAATTATTTTCTTCTATATTTGTGGTGCTAGGTATGTAGCGACAGACCCTAAGTGCACCCAAAGAGAAACAATTTTGTTGACTCACATGATTATTTCCCTTTTCTATTT